>ML780469.1:20702-76272 GCA_009831015.1 Picea engelmannii
ATTTCTCTTCTTCATAAGTTGAATTATTAAGTATAAGTTTTTGCATAACAGGTTTCCCTTATTGCAGAGATTTATAAATCATATAATTGTTATGATTTTTTATGTCTTGTTTGTCCTGTAAACAACTCAAAGAGCAGCACAGCTTATCGTTTATGAGAAGCTTATGGATTAACCGGTGCGAGTTTCCTTCCTCCAACCAGCTTCGAAGTCACCATACACAGGACAAATCAGGAGCGTTTCCAGGTTAATTAGTCACTTCTTTGTTTACTGTTCTTATTAGTAGTTTAGTTTAGATATAAGTTTAGTTATATTTATATTAGATTATTTAATTTCAGTAAATATATTAGAACGTTTAATTTCAGTAAATTTTATTTCTTTTTTCATAAAATCATAAAATCAAAAACATATCTCATTGTCTTAGGGCAAAAAGCACATGAGTTTTACAGGTTTTATTCAAATCTGCCAATTGTGGATAATGTATATTTGTGAATAAGTTGTAATTAAATTGGTAATTAGACAACTAATTATTAGAGTTAGTGAAATAGTAATTAGTAGATTGTATATAATAGTTAGAGTAGTTTATATTTAGTTTTAGTTTAATTTAGTAGTTTGTTTTAATTAGATTAGTGTATTAGTTTGTTTTTAGTTCATTTGTTTTATTAGTTTTAGTTAGTTTAGTTTCTTTTATTTAGTTAGTTAGTTTCTTGTATTTAGTGTTAGTTTAGTTAGTTTTATTTTTTTTAGTTAGATTAGTTTGTTTTGTTTTGTTTTCTCTTTGGTTTTCTTAGGATATTAGAGCGTCCAACGGAGCCGTTAAACATGTCAGGGTGGTTCATTCCAAATGGCTTGGGTTATTAGACAACCCCGGACCGGTTCCACTCTCTCAATTGATGGACGGACAATTTCGCCCGTCAACAAATGACACTAGAAGGAGGGCCTAAACTTAATTAATGGCATGAGGCGGTCGCAAGACTCCTCCCCCTCCTAATCGCTCACCTATAGTGACTAGAATCCATTCACACGATAATATTCCCCTTCCAACAGGAACTACTTCAACCGAAGATCCACAGATCACAGTTGAGCCAGCAACCCCTAATCCTACAAGTGGTGACTTGGAAGAGATTGTCCACCGATCTCTTATTAAAACACACAGTGCCTTAGCTAGTTTGAGGCAACCCAATCGTCTATGGGGTCGACCTTTGGATTTCTCTGATATCAGAGAACAATTAGGCGACACTAACCTCACTGTGAATCCTACAGATCCAATCACAAATCCTGCTGCAGGAGGATCTGGGATCCCTCCTTCACCACCTCCCTCATCTCCTTACTCTTCTGGAGGAGATTCCTCTTCCCACGAAGGCAATTCACCTTCTCGTCCTTCCACACCCACTACCCCAATGGCGAATCAGAACAACCCTACTAGAACCTAGTTGGACCAGGATGTTGTAGCTGTACTTGGAGCCCAGCACCCTTTACCTAAGCACCCGGATAAATGGCTTCCTAAGTTTGATCCCGATTCAAAATAGATAGCCAAAGATCATATCAAAAAATTTATGTTAGCCATCAGACTCCGTAATGTTGAACATGAAGATGTCATCTGTAGGTTGTTCCCTTATAATTTTGAGGGTAATGCATCCACTTGGTACTTTTCCCAACAACCCCATACGATTGTGTCTTGGGAAAAGTTCGAGTCATGATTTTTGGAAAAATTCGGAGATGGTAAACCTCTGAAAGTCTTAGTCATGGATCTTTCGAGCTTAAAAATGAACCCAAAATAAAAAGTTAAAGATTTCAATCAAAGATTCGTGACGCTTAAAAATCGAATCCCCGCAGATTCTATGCCTGCTGAGAGTCTTGTAATAGCTTACTACACTAAATCTCTACATCAAAGTATAGCTATTTGGGTTAAACGATCCAAAAAGGCCACATTGTTAGAATCCTTTGAAGAGGCTACCCAGATTTAAAAAGACATACTTAGTCTTAAGGACTCTACTAGCAATGAAACTGAGACTGTTTCTTCTTCCAAAAAGAAGATTGAAATTCTCCCTAGACCCACACAAAGCAAAACACAACCTGAAAACTCTGATTTGGAAAATTTAACTAAATTTGTACAAAAATTGTCTAATCAAGTTATAGATTTAAAAAGGTCAACTGAAGAAGCTTCCTCGAGTAAACGACCCTACAAACCCCCTTTCCGAAATCCTTTTCCCACCAACCGGCCTAGTCTGAACCCTGAAGGCTTGAATCTAGAAAGTTTGCAATGTGTTCTTCAGACAATTCTAGAAGCCCAAGATAACTTGATGCCTCCTGAAATCCCTCAGGAGGAAGTAGAGTAGGAAACAGTTCAAGAAGAAGAGTCTTCTCCAAACATCTTTGGACACTTCTCGGATAGCATATTTCAAGCTAACTTCGAGACTGTTCACCCTTACAACACTAGGAGTAAGATAGCAAATAAACCTCCTACCAAGAACACCACAACTTCATCTCCAAAGCCATCTAAATCAGTAGAAACTAAACAGAGTAATGTCAGCCCTAAGTTAGATTATGATGTTGTTGAAGATCTTAAAAAATTAAGGGCTAACATTTCTATTTATGAGTTGTTGAAATTTCCATTTTTGTTACAGAAGATGTTGCAAAATATTTCAGAAAATGGCAAGAATGGTAATTCAAATGGTAACAAGGTTGTGCAAAGAAAAGTTCCACAGAAGACTTCCACTAAAAACAATCCTGATCCTCAAGACAAAGGAAGCCTTCCTGTAACGCCTGTAAATAATGTAAATAATAATGTAAATAATGTAGATAAAGTAGCATTAGAAACTACGAGTAAGAAATCACAAGCTACTACTCTAAGTACTCGCAAGAATGAACCTCCTTTTCTTTTAACTTTTGAAATATTCAATAGAAATGTGCATAATTGTATGGTTGACTCAGGAGAATCATCAATCATGATGCCTTGGTCTGTCTGCCAAAAGATTAATGCTAAAGTGGAACCATCTTCTTTGAAAATCGTACAACTTGATCGAACAGATGTAAAAGTTATAGGCGAACTAAAGAATGTATTGATTAGATTATTGTCTAACCCAAAGGTTCATCAGGTTATTGATATAATTGTGGTGGATATTCAAGAAGTATATGGTCTATTTTTTAGCAGGGACTAGTCAGAGCAGCTACATGGTTACTTCGAAATGGACTGGTCTCACTTATGGCTTCCAGAAAATGGTAAGCCCAACAAGATCAGAGTGAATCGTGAGCGTTAACTTAAGTTCACGGTCACAGATTTGAACGACCCTAATGAACCATACACACCTCCTATTGATTAACCTGAAGTCCAAGGGATGGACACCTACTTCGGAAATTTCATGGTTGAAGTTTCACCTATCAACAATCTAGAACAGCAGTCTGAGATCATAGCATATGTGCAACCAACAGCTTTTATGCAACAGTCCCATGAGACCGATGGAAATCAAATTTGGTATTTATACTTTGACGGTTCCAAGTCTAAAGAAGGAGCTGGTGCATGCTGCATCATCATCGATCCGGCAGGTAACAAGATATTATTGGCTTGTAGACTAGAATTTGAATGTACTAACAATACTGCAGAATATGAGGCTTTACTGCAAGGTCTCAGAAAAGCTCTCGATATGAACATTCAAAATCTGGTTGATTTTGGTGAGTCTGAAATAGTGGTTAGACAGGTAAGAGACTCTATACATTGTCTTTCCCCACATCTCAAAAGTTACCAGTCTGAGGTATGGAGTTTAATGAACAAATTTTCCGCTTTTAATATAAATTCCAAACCTAGACTAAATAACACTGAAGCAGATTTACTAGCTAATGTAGCCTCTAAACTTCTTCCTACAGAAGGTCTATCCCCAAACGCATTCTCCATGGAGCTATTGTTTCGACCATCTGTTCCAGACAATATCACAAACTGGAGAGTATTTGATGATGATCAACAGATCATTAACTTTCTGCATATGGAAGAAACCTTTCAAGGCGCAGTGATAGATGAACGCATGCATCACGACAATTTGCATGACTTTATGGTAATACCTAATCGAAAATCTCCTGAAGCTCTATCGGACATGGTAAATTCCATACCCAAATCTGTTGTTAGACTAGAAAAGTTTTATGATTTTGAAGATAAATTTTAAAAGACAGTCAATTGTAAAACTAATAGTTCCTCATTATCTTACGAAAAAGTCAATTTAGGGACTAATGAAAATCCTCAGTGTATCAATTTAGGCTTGGGATGTTCTAGACATGAAAAAGTTGCTTTTGTTAAATTATTTAAAGAATTCAAGGATGTCTTTGCATGGACTTACGATGATCTTAAAACATTTGATCCTAACATTATACAGCATGTCATCCCGATGAAACCCCAAACCTTACCCTTCCAACAGAAATTGAGGAAAATGCATCCTAAATTATAACCGACCGTTCAAAAAGAATTGAATAAACTCCTAAGTGCTAAAATAATTTTTCCTGTTAGACACACTCAGTGGGTATCCAACCTCGTCCCAGTTCAGAAGAAAAACGGGAAAATTCGACTTTCTGTCGATTTTCGAAACCTCAACAAAGCATCTGACAAAGATAATTATCCTGTCCCTCCCATGGAGCATATCCTTCAACAAGTATCTGGTTCCGAGAGGCTATCCTTACTAGATGGTTTCTTTGGATACAACCAAGTCTTGATGTCTCCGCTAGACCAACTAAAAACTACCTTCCATACCCTGTGGGGCACTTATGCCTATCGCAAAATTCCCTTTGGATTGATTAATGCTGGTGCTACCTTTCAGAGAGCAATGGACATTGATTTTCGAGGCTTAATAAATCACTCCATAGTAGTTTACTTAGATGATGTGACCGTTTATTCTAAAAATAAAGACGATCATCTAAGTCACTTACGATTTGTTCTGCTATGATGTCGTAAATACAGCATCCCCTTGAACCCCAAGAAGTCCATTTTTGCATTAGAACAGGGTAAATTACTAGGATTCATTGTGTCTAGTGATGGGATGATTATTGACCCCGAGAGGACTCATGTCATCGCTAAACTTCCCCCACCTACATCCAAGAAATCCATGCAGTCTTTCCTAAGCCAGATTAATTTCGTGAGAAGATTTGTCCCCAGCTTCTCCGAAATGGTCAGGCCTCTCCATAATCTGATTAAGAAAGACACCCAATATCATTGCAGACCCACAGAAAATAAAGCTTTTAATGACATAAAGAAGTCCATAATAGACGCTCCGTCTCTCATGAGCCTTGATTTCTCTCAAGACTTTACACTCTATACTTTTGCCTCTGATCGTTCCTATGCCATAGTCTTAACTCAGAAGAATTCTGAGAACAATGAAGTACCCATCGCCTTTATGAGCTCTGCTTTCAAAGATGCTGAACTTAACTACCCAGCGGTCGATCGGCAAGCCTACGCTGTTTTCAAAGCAGTTAATCATTTTCGGTCCTATCTTTTGAAGTCAAGGACGAAAGTCATTGTCCCCTACCCTGCCGTAAGGAACTTGTTAGTGCAGAAGGAGTTAGGAGAGAAAAGAGCCAACTGGGTCACCTCCTTACAGGAATATGACCTAGAGATCACCCCAGCACAGATCGTGAGAGGCCAAGGATTGTGTAAGTTGGTTGTTGATTCAGAAATAGGACAACAAGAAGAAAGTGATACGTCAAACCCAGAACAACGCGATCAAAGTTTGATCTGTTGCACACAAAACCTCGTAAGTCCTTGGTACGACGATATTAGATATTGTCTTGAACATGGATTAGCACCCTGTCACCTTGACCCCGCCAAGAGAAGAAAATTGAGACTAAAGTCCACCTCCTTTCATCTAGTTAACGGTATATTGTTTCGTCAAAATTTTGACGGCGTACTGATGCGCTGCCTTGAAAAAGACGAAGCAGAAAAAGTCTTGCTTGAGTTGCATGCAGGAGAATCTGGTGGTCACTTCGGTGGTGATACCACTGCTCATAAGGTTTTAAGAGCTGGTTACTACTGGCCCACACTTTTTAGGGACGCCCATGCTTTGTGTCGCAAATGTATCATCTGTCAGAAAGTATCAGGGCGGTTGCAAAAACCAGCCTTCCCTTTGCAACCCGTTTTAGTAGATTCTCCTTTCCAGCAATGGGGCCTTGATATCATAGGTCCTATTAACCATCCATCCTCACAACAACACAATTATATTGTGACAGCCGCTGATTACTTTACTCGATGGTCTGAAGCCGCCGCGCTAAGAACTGTTAACACAAGTCAGGTGATCACTTTTCTAAACTCAAATATCATCACTCGTTTCGGTATCCCTGATTGCCTAGTATTTGATAACGCTTCATACTTTTCTTCTCTAGAGATGAGTCAGTTTGCTTTGGAGAAAGGAATAAAACTTAAGAATTCTGTTAGTTACTAGCCCCAGGGCAATGGCTTAGCAGAATCAACAAACAAAAACTTGATCAAAATCATCAAGAGAATCGTGGCTGAAAATCACAAGAACTGGCACAATGCACTTTTAAATGCACTATGGGCTAATAGGGTAACACCCAAATCCTCTATAGGTAACTCCCCCTTGTTTCTCGTTTATGGCAGAGAAGCCATTCTGCCACCTCACATTCTTCTTCCTTCGCTTCAATTGTCACAAAAAGTCCAAGAAGAAGATTGTCCTCCTTTAGAAAGCCGCATTAATGCTTTGATGAAGTTAGAAGAAGTAAGAGCCTTAGCTAAGCGTAAGTTAGACCAACATCAACAATTGATTAAAAGTTGGTTCGATTCTAATTCTGCTTCTGATAGGAATTTTGTAGGCAATCTCGTCTTAAAGTGGGACAAACCACACGAAGGAAAGGGTGAGCACACCAAGTTTCAAAACTTGTGGCTTGGGCCATTTTTAATTGCTGAAAAGTTGGGTCCTAGATCCTTTCAATTACAGAATCTTGAAGGGCAGCTTGACACCTATCCGGTGAATGGTCAAGCCCTGAAAAGATACTTTGCCTGATAACTACCCTTGTATATTATGTAAATATTGCTTTTGTTTGCATCTTTCGTTTTCTTTCTGTTTTGGTTTTTTATTTCAATTGATCAACTTTTTGTGTGTTTTTGTAAATATGCATATCTGTGCACTGAGCCATTCAGACAAAGACCATAGAAAAATTTATTTGCTGAAATAACTTCTGAAATTTTGTACAACATCAGTGATATATTCATGGAATTGATATTTATGTTGGAAAATTTTGTTGTTTGAAAGAAGTTTACTGATTTCAATCTCTGAGCAAAGTTTGTCATGATCATCTATTATATTTTTATGATGTCCCTTTTCTGTAAAGGAATGACTCAAAAATATGTCTCCCTGTCATAGGAAGTGTTTTAGAAATAAAACATCTCTAGAGCTTAATAAAGGACAATGTTTAAAAATTCTGATGAGGTCTAAAAAGTATGTTGAAAATCAAGATTATCAGCGTCACCCCGCTCAGCTATATATTTACACAAAGAAAACAAAATAAAAATATTAATAAGAGTTGTGGGAAGTACTTGTAAACCCGTCTGGATAACAGGTCCGCTGGCAGTGGGTAAATGCAATCATGGCGCCAATACAACTTCACCGGGGTACTGAACAGGCCTGCTGGCAGCGAAGCAATGTCGGGTACATGAAAATATGTAAAAAAAAAATTATAAGAAACCTCTTTAATGTCCTTTATTCTGATCTAGAACTTCTTGACAAGATACAGATGTCAGAGTGGGTTAAATGGCAACCCTGTCGAGGCTATGGACGCCTGCTGGCAGCAGTGGCCATGCCAACATTATTGAAGATTTTATCATTAATATCGTGACTTGTTGATCTTAAGACTGTTATTGGTTTTCATCTTTTAAAACATCATTGGAAAAGATGGTAAATGATGATGTTTGTACGATTTTCTGGTTTTTTTTTTTGAGTTGAATTTTTCTTTGTTGTTCTAATCTGAATTTATTTCTTTTGACAGAGATAACTGCTTCTACCAGTGTGTCACCATTGTTGGCAGCCAATTCAATTTTTTGCATTTTCCCTATAAGCTGCCTACACCTATGTCTTCTGAACTTCAAATTGTCGTCGCATTTTGCAAATAGACGATATTTTCATTCCTTGCGACATTTCCAGACTAGTCTCCATTTAGTTTTCATGACTGTAAGCGTGAAAACTCCTCCATCGTTCTTTGAACTGTCATGATCTTTTATTGATATTTTGAATGGCACTTGCCTTTGGATTATCATTAAGTGGCTAAAATATTTTTAAACTCTACCCATTTGCCTATTCTTACTTTAATTGCGCAACTTGATTTTTATTTAATTGGTAAGGCATTGAGCATGAAAGGTTATGTTTTTTGAAACTTCCCTAGTCATTCAATTACATAGGGGTCATGGTTCGTTCTTGTTTTTATACATAATGTGATCCTTATGTTAAAATTTATATAGCTCTTTCCTTGTCGATTTTATGGAAATGATTGTCACAATGTTTTAAAGTTCTGATTACACTATTATGCAATGGCGCGTTGATTAAACGTTTGGGTTTGATTTCACATTGAATAGTCATGGTTTGAAATGTTACAATGGCGCATTGGTATTTATCGTTTGATTTTTGGGTCGGCTGAATAGTATGATTTGAACTATGTTATGATTGTTGCAACTGTAGGTTAATACGCCGGTTGTACTTCGCCATTAATATTTTGCATGGCAGTAAGTGATTCCACCACCCTCGCATGCGCACATTAATGCCCCCCCTTTGATCGTTCATAGTGGTTAGACTGAGTGACTCTGCTCCTGTGTGCTGGTGTTTTCGAACCAAACCCTTACCATGTGCTCACACCATGGCTCCATTCATGAGGGCTAAACCGAATGGTAGCCAGGATCTGTTGATGTTCAATACTATCCGCAATGACCTTGAAGAAAATGGGTGGCTCCTGTTCATACAGAAATTTGATGGTTTTAACCTCTGCGTTGCTAGGCAATTCACATTGAACTTTGATGGTTGTCGAGCCAAGGTTGGCAATGTTCAATTGCAAATTGATGAGCAGTTTGTAAGTCTTGTTACGGGTTTGCCTATCACTGGACAACGATGGTCCAAGAATTGTAAGGTAGAAGAAGTCCCTTGGACTTTTCTCTTTCAGTCGCATAAGGTTGGCTCTTGTGACAAAGGTTTACCTGTGACCATGCCTAAACAGTGCTGGCATGACTTATTGATGATCATTAAACAGTTCATCACCTGCGAGGGTCGGTATGGTTTTTTTTTCTTGCACCACCTTCATTTTCTTATGGTTTTTATGGGTTTTGAGCTCAATATGCCATACTATCTACATAGAAGCCTATTCAAAATGTCTAAAAAGTAAAAAAAGAACCAGGCTGACAGCATCCTTTTTCACTATGGGCTGGTTAAAATGATTGTTGTTTGTCATATGGGGTTACACCGAGACTGTTGGAACGATTTTCTTGCTCGCAATGGTTTTGAGGATTTGAATCCTCCACAGGCTGACAAACATGTGGTTACCGAGAACAAAGCTATACCCCCGGTACCCTATAGTATGTTGTTACCTAAACCCTTACCCGACTCCTCTATCGACCTACCCCACTCTGTGATCAAGGATGTCGAAAATGTTAAGCCTGTGGGAAAGAAACCCAAAGCCAAACCCACTGCAAACGACAAATGAAAAAAGAATGCACGTCTAATCTCTCGAATGGTGAGGAACAAGCCAAAACCCCCTGTCAATCATGACCCTATCATGTTGAGCGAGGACTTTGATTCGGAGATTGAACATTTTTTTGCAAGTGAATATCCCTATTCGGAAGGTTTGTGTGCCAAACCCTCATTTGACTTCGTGTCAAACCTGCCACCTTGTTTTCAAAACGACCCTAACTACCCAGGCATTAAGCTACCTTGTGAAACCCCCGGTCATTCATCTAAACCCTCTCCTGCTCTGTCGAAGCCTACAGTGCCACCCTGTGATCAATGCGGCTTATGGTTAGAAAGATATTATCTTGATGTGTCGATGGTACAGTCAAATATTAAATCTTTGGAGGACCAGGTTACGCTGCTTACCTGTCAAAAGGCTGAGCTACAGACCACTGATAAGAGACAAATAACGACAGGCTCCATTTTGTTTAAAAATGTAGAATCAGCCATGGCTATGGTGAATTCTAAGCTGGCATAATTGGATAGCCTCCTCACACAGGTATGTGTAATATCAATCATTTTTGTATATAGTATGAGTTTATATAGCAATTCAAATTTGGTTTGAATAGCTTTGTTCAATATTGATTGGTTTCGTTACATTGTATTCTCATCCTTGCTTTGACTGAATGGAATTCTGTTTCCCAGTTTAGTTTTGATTAGATTTTAATCGATCCGATTTGATTTGATATGGATTTGAGTTGTTTGATTTAGCCAAAATGAATGCTCTACTGTCGATTGAATTCATTTGATAGACACAAGTTGTTCCTCATATTTTGATTATGAACGCAATCACATTTCGTTTTCATTTCGTTATAATGTATATGCTATGATTGGTAACAATTTTGATATGGTTAACTGTTACGGTTTTATGTCTATATGGATTTCAACCAATTCGAATACAGTTTAGATTGTTTTGAAATGTTTCTCTACAAATTCACCCAAATCGTGAATGAATTCAATTCATAACAGTTATGTGAAAATCGACCGGTTAATTCATTTTGATTTGTTGTTCGAACGACCCTGTCATCGATTGGATTTGTAATGAATATTCAGTTACAAGTTGGTTTGTAAAACGAGATTGGATTCACTGTTATTCTATATTTAACTCAGACACGATTTGTTTCGATTGTTGCCCAGTTTATGATCATCACTTCTGTCAACTTGATGATGGTTGTGATCATTATTAATTGATCATGTCTATTGACTGTATAATGCTCAGTAATAGAAATCTATGGCGAATTTTGGTTGATGTTATTATGTTTACCCATGATCGTAACAGTCTTTCCATCTTTGTATTTTAATTAAAATGACATGAATTTTATGCTACTATAATGAATGGATTATGGTCGTGTTGGATTAGATCGTATCGCATACGATATGATTCACTATGGATATCATTTGATATGAAACAGTCTTGTTACTGCTTGACCCGATTTTATGGTAAAATGAAACAGAGTATTCTTACCCCTGTTTTCGATTGAATCACTTTTGGTTTTGTTTAAATGATAAAATCATTTATCATTAGTGATTCATTTTCAATGTTTATTGAAAGAAGATTGGATTTGATTCTTTTAAAAAGATTTGATTTGATTTCCATCCGATCCTGTATGCTATTTTAGACTAGCTACAGAATCAGATGATTCTGTAGCTAAGTCTGTAGAATCAATTTTTTATTGTTTTTCTAATGAAATATCTTTCTAACTTGATATGTTTGGTCTATTGCAGATCAATTCAAAATTGCAGTGGATATGATGAGCAATTAGGGGATATTTCAAAGATTTCACTTGCATTTTAGTTTCCTAGTTTAGTTGATTTTGGGATATTTCCCAGATTATGTAAAACAGTTTGATATTATCCACAAGGAGGTTTTACCTTGTGGAGAGACTTATAAATACCTATCATTTTTGTAATAATGATCATCCTCATTCGTGGGAGAACAAGGATATGGAGTTTTAATACAGACTGAGGCAGATTTTGGTGTTTTGTTACAGCTTTAGCTTCTCATTATATCAATCTTTTGTTTCATGTTGTGTATATCAATTTGTATCTGGTTAATGACTACTTTAGCTATCTTAATCATGTGCAGATGATATAATTTAATCACTATTATCCATATCTGATTTCTTCCAAGTATTTAAAGAACATAGCAATTGCTTAATTCAGTTTGTGAACGACATATTTCTCTTCTTCATAAGTTGAATTATTAAGTATAAGTTTTTGCATAACAGGTTTCCCTTATTGCAGAGATTTATAAATCATATAATTGTTATGATTTTTTATGTCTTGTTTGTCCTATAAACAACTCAAAGAGCAACACAGCTTATCGTTTATGAGAAGCTTATGGATTAACCGGTGCGAGTTTCCTTCCTCCGACCAGCTTCGAAGTCACCATACACAGGACAAATCAGGAGCGTTTCCAGGTTAATTAGTCACTTCTTTGTTTACTGTTCTTATTAGTAGTTTAGTTTAGATATAAGTTTAGTTAGATTTATATTAGATTATTTAATTTCAGTAAATATATTAGAACGTTTAATTTTAGTAAATTTTATTTCTTTTTTCATAAAATCATAAAATCAAAAACATATCTCGTTGTCTTAGGGCAGAAAGCACATGAGTTTTACAGGTTTTATTCAAATCTGTCAGTTGTGGATAATGTATATTTGTGAATAATTTGTAATTAAATTGGTAATTAGACAACTAATTATTAGAGTTAGTGAAATAGTAATTAGTAGATTGTATATAATAGTTAGAGTAGTTTATATTTAGTTTTAGTTTAATTTAGTAGTTTGTTTTAATTAGATTAGTGTATTAGTTTGTTTTTAGTTCATTTGTTTTATTAGTTTTAGTTAGTTTAGTTTCTTTTATTTAGTTAGCTAGTTTCTTGTATTTAGTGTTAGTTTAGTTAGTTTTATTTATTTTAGTTAGATTAGTTAGTTTTGTTTTGTTTTCTCTTTGGTTTTCTTAGGATATTAGAGCGGCCAACAGAGCCATTAAACCCGTCAGGTTGGTTCATTCCAAACGGCTTGGGTTATTAGACAACCCCGGACCGGTTCCACTCTCTCAATTGACGGATGGACAATTTCTCCCATCAACAAATGGCGCTAGAAGGAGGGCATGAACTTAATTAATGGCACGAGGAGGTCACAAAAATCCTCCCCCTCCTAATCGCACACCTATAGTGACTAGAATCCATTCACATGATAATATTCCCCTTCAAACAGCAACTACTTCAACCGAAGATCCGCAGATCACAGTTGAGCCAGCAACCCCTAATCCTACAGGTGGTGACTTGGAAGAGATTTTCCGTCGATCTCTTATTAAAACACATAGTGCCTTAGCTAGTTTGAGGAAACCCAATCATCTATGGGGTCGACCTTTGGATTTTTCTGATATCAGAGAACAATTAGGCGACACTAACCTCCGGAAGTCTTAGTCATGGATATTTCGAGCTTAAAAATGAACCCAAAAGAAAAATTTAAAGATTTCAATCAAAGATTCTTGACGCTTAAAAATCGAATCCCCGCAGATTCTATGCCTGCTGAGAGTCTTGTAATAGCTTACTACACTAAATCTCTACATCAAAGTATAGCTATTTGGGTTAAATGATCCAAAAAGGCCACATTGTTAGAATCCTTCGAAGAGGCTACCCAGATTGAAAAAGACATACTTAGTCTTAAGGACTCTGCTAGCAATGAAACTGAGACTGTTTCTTCTTCCAAAAAGAAGATTGAAATTCTCCCTAGACCCACACAAAGCAAAACACAACCTGAAAACTCTGATTTGGAAAATTTAACTAAAGTTGTACAAAAATTGTCTAATCAAGTTATAGATTTAAAAAGGTCAACTGAAGAAGCTTCCTCGAGTCTGAAATAGTGCTTAGACAGGTAAGAGACTCTATACACTATCTTTCCCCGCATCTCAAAAGTTACCAGTCTGAGGTATGGAGTTTAATGAACAAATTTTTCACTTTTAATATAAATTCCATTCCTAAACTAAATAATGTTGAAGCAGATTTACTAGCTAATGTAGCCTCTAAACTTCTTCCTGCAGAAGGCCCATCCCCAAATGCATTCTCCATGGAGCTATTGTTTCGACCATCTGTTCTAGACAATATCACAAACTGGAGAGTATTTGACAATGATCAGCAGATCATTAACTTTATGCATATGGAAGAAACCTTTCAAGGCGCAGTGATAGATGAATGCACGCATGACGACAATTTGAATGACTTTATGGTAATACCTAATCGGAAATCTCTCGAAGCTCTATCGGACATGGTAAATTCCATACCCAAATCTGTTGTTAGACTAGAAAAGCTTTATGATTTTGAAGATAAATTTTAAAAGATGGTCAATTGTAAAACTAATAGTTCTTCATTATCTTACAAAAAAGTCAATTTAGGGACTAATGAAAATCCTCAGTGTATCAATTTAGGCTTGGAATGTTCTAGACATGAAAAAGCTGCTTTTGTTAAATTATTTAAAGAATTCAAGGATGTCTTTGCATGGACTTACGATGATCTTAAAACATTTGATCCTAACATTATACAGCATGTCATCCCGATGAAACCCCAAACCTTACCCTTCCAACAGAAATTGAGGAAAATGCATCCTAAATTATAACCGACCGTTCAAAAAGAATTGAATAAACTCCTAAGTGCTAAAATAATTTTTCCTGTTAGACACACTCAGTGGGTATCCAACCTCGTCCCAGTTCAGAAGAAAAACGGGGAAATTCGACTTTGTGTCGATTTCCGAAACCTCAACAAAGCATCTGACAAAGATAAGTATCATGTCCCTCCCATGGAGCAGATCCTTCAACAAGTATCTAGTTTTGAGAGGCTATCCTTACTATATAGTTTCTCTGGATACAACCAAGTCTTGATGTCTCCGCCAGACCAACTAAAAACTACCTTCTGTACCCCGTGGGGCACTTATGCCTATCGCAAACTGCCCTTTGGATTGATTAATGTTGGTGATACCTTTCAGAGAGCAATGGAAATTACTTTTCGAGGCTTAATCAATCACTCCATAGTAGTTTACTTAGATGATGTGGCCGTTTATTCTAAAAATAAAGATGATCATATAACTCACTTACGAGTTGTTCTGCTACGATGTCGTAAATACGGCATCTCCTTGAACCCCAAGAAGTCCATTTTTGTAGTAGAACAGGGTAAATTACTAGGATTCATTGTGTCTAGTGATGGGATGATTATTGACCCCGAGAGGACTCATGTCATCGCTAAACTTCCCCCACCTACATCCAAGAAATCCATGCAGTCTTTCCTAGGCCAGATTAATTTCGTGAGAATATTTGTCCCCAGCTTATCCAAAATGGTCAGGCCTCTCCAGAATCTGATTAAGAAAGACACCCAATATCACTACGGACCCACAGAAAATCAATCTTTTAATGACATAAAGAAGGCCATAATAGACACTCTGTCTCTCATGAGCCCTGATTTCTCTCAAGACTTTACACTTTATACTTTTGCCTCTGATCGTTCCTATGCCATAGTCTTAACTCAGAAGAATTCTGATAACAACGAAGTACCCATCGCCTTTATGAGATATGCTTTCAAAGGTGCTGAACTTAACTACCCAGAGGTCGATCGGCAAGCCTACACTGTTTTCAAAGCAGTTAAGCATTTTCAGTCCTATCTTTTGAAGTCAAGGACGAAAGTCATTGTCCCCTACCATGCCGTAAGGAACTTGTTAGTGCAGAAGGAGTTAGGAGAGAAAAGAGCCAATTGGGTCACCTCCTTACAGGAATATGACCTAGAGATCACCCCAGCACAGATCGTGAGAGGCCAAGGATTGTGTAAGTTGGTTGTTGATTCAGAAATAGGACAAAAAGAAGAAAGTGATATGTCAAACCTAGAACAACGCGATCAAAGTTTGATCTGTTGCACACAAAACCTCGTAATTCCTTGGTACGACGATATTAGATATTGTCTTGAACATGGATCGGCACCCCATCACCTTGACCCCGCCAAGAGAAGAGCATTGAGACTAAATTCCGCCTCCTTTCATCTAGTTAATGGTATACTGTTTCGTCAAAATTTTGACGGCGTACTGATGCGCTGCCTTGAAAAAGACGAAGCAGAAAAATTCTTGCTTGAGTTTCATGCAGGAGAAGCTGGTGGTCACTTCGGTGGTGATACCACTACTCATAAGGTTTTAAGAGTTGGTTACTGGCCCACGTTTTTTAGGGACACCCATGCTTTGTGTCACAAATGTATCATCTGTCAGAAAGTATCAGGGCGGTTGCAAAAACCAGCCTTCCCTTTGCAACCCGTTTCAGTAGATTCTCCTTTCCAGCAATGGGGCCTTGATATCATAGGTCCTATTAACCATCCATCCTCACAACAACACAAGTATATTGTGACAGCCACTGATTACTTTACTCGATGGTCTGAAGTCGTCATGCTAAGAATTGTTAACACAAGTCAGGTGATCACTTTTCTAAACTCGAATATCATCACTTGTTTCGGTATCCCTGATTGCCTAGTATTTGATAACACTTCATAATTTTCTTCTCTAGAGATGAGTCAGTTTTCTTTGGAGAAAGGAATAAATCTTAATCATTCTGCTAGTTACTACCCCCAAGGAAACGGCTTAGCAGAATTAACAAACAAAAACTTGATTAAAATCATCAAGAGAACCGTGGCTGAAAATCACAAGAACTGGCACAATGCACTATTAAATGCACTGTGGGCTGATAGGGTAACACCCAAATCCTCTATAGGTAACTCCCCCTTGTTTCTCGTTTATGGTAGGGAATCCATTCTTCCACCTCACATTCTTCTTCCTTCGCTTCAATTGTCACAAAAAGTCCAAGAAGAAGATTGTCCTCCTTTAGAAAGCCGCATTACCGCTTTGATGAAGTTAGAAGAAGTAAGAGCCTTAGCTAAGCGTAAGTTAGACCAACATCAACAATTGATTAAAAGTTGGTTAGATTCTAATTCTGCTTCTAATAGGAATTTTGAAGTAGGCGATCTCGTCTTAAAGTGGGACAAACCACACGAAGGAAAGGGTGAGCACACCAAGTTTCAAAACTTGTGGCTTGGGCCATTTTTAATTACTGAAAAGTTGGGTCCTAGTTCCTTTCGATTACAGAATCTTGAAGGGCAGCTTGACACCTATCCGGTGAATGGTCAAGCCCTGAAAAGATACTTTTCCTGATAACTACCCTTGTATATTATGTAAATATTGCTTTTGTTTGCATCTTTCGTTTGCTTTCTGTTTTGGTTTTTTATTTCGATTGATCAACTTTTTGTGTGTTTCTGTAAATATGCATATCTGTGCACTGAGCCATTCAGACAAAGACCATAGAAAAATTTCTTCGCTGAAATAACTTCTGAAAGTTTGTACAACATCAGTGATATATTCATGGAATTGATATTTATGTTGTAAAATTTTGTTGTTTGAAAGAAGTTTACTGATTTCAATCTCTGAGCAAAGTTTGTCATGATCATCTATTATCTTTTTACGCTGTCCCTTTTCCGTAAAGGAATGACTCAAAAAGATGTCTCCTTGTCATAGGAAGTGTTTTAGAAATAAAAAATCTCTAGACCTTAATAAAGGACAGTGTTTAAAAATTCTGATGAGGTCTAAAAAGTATGTTGAAAATCAATATTATCATCGTCACACCGCTCAGCTATATATTTACACAAAGAAAACAAAATAAAAATATTAATAAGAGCTATGGGAAGTTCTTGTAAACCCGTCTGGATACTGAACAGGTCCGCTGGGAGCGGGTAAATGCAATCATGGCACCAATACAACTTCACCGGGGTAGTGAACAGGCCTGCTGGCAGCGAAGCAATGTCGGGTACATGAAAATATGTAAAAAACAAATTATAAGAAACCTCTTTAATGTCCTTTATTCTGATCTAGAACTTCTTGATAGGATACAGATGTCAGAGTGGGTTAAATGGAACCCTGTCGAGCCTATGGACGCCTGCTAGCAGCAGTGGCCATGCCAACAGTATTGAAGATTTTATCATTAATATCGTTACTTGTGGATCTTAAGACTGTTATTGGTTTTCATCTTTTGAAACATCGCTGGAAAAGATGGTAAATGATGATGTTTGTACGATTTTCTGGTTGTTGTTTTTGAGTTGAAATTTTCTGTGCTGTTCTAATCTGAATTTATTTCTTTTGACAGAGATAATTGCTTCTACCAGTGTGTCACCATTGTTGGCAGCCAATTCAATTTTTTCCATTTTCCCTATAAGCTGCCTACACCTATGTCTTCTGAACTTCAAATTGTCGTCACATTTTGCAAATAGACGATATTTTCATTCCTTGCGACATTTCCAGATTGGTCTCCATTTAGTTTTCACGACTGTAAGCGTGAAAACTCCTCCATCATTCTTTGAACTGTCATGATCTTTTATTGATATTTTGAATGGCACTTACCTTTGGATTATCATTAAGTGGCTAAAAGATTTTTAAACTGTACCCATTTGCCTATTCTTACTTTAATTGCACAACTTGATTTTTATTTAATTGGTAAGGCATTGAGCATGAAAGTTTATGTTTTTTGAAACTTCCCTAGTCATTCAATTACATAGGGGTCATGGTTCATTCTTGTTTTTATACATAATGTGATCCTTATGTTAAAATTTATATAGCTCTTGCCTTGTCGATTTTATGGAAACGATTGTCACAATGTTTTAAAGTTTTGATTACACTATTATGCAATGGTGCGTTGATTAAACGTTTGGTTTTGATTTCACATTGAATAGTCATGGTTTGAAATGTTAAAATGGCGCATTGGTATTTATCGTTTGATTTTTGGGTCGGCTGAATAGTATGATTTGAACTATGTTATGATTGTTTCAACTATAGGTTAATACGCCAGTTGTACTTCACCATTAATATTTTGCATGGCGGTAAGTGATTCCACCACCCTCGCATGCGCACATTAATGCCCCCCGTTTGATCATTCATAGTGGTTAGACTGAGTGACTCTACTCCTATGTGCTGGTGTTTTTGACCCAAACCCTTACCATGTGCTCGCACCATGGCTCCATTTGTGAGGGCTAAACCGAATGGTAGCCAGGCTCTGTTGATGTTCGACAGTGCCCGCAATGACCTTGAAGAAAATGGGTGGCTCCCGTTCATACAGAAATTTGAATGTTTTAACCTCTGCGTTGCTAGGCAATTCGCATTGACCTTTGATGGCTGTCGAGCCAAGGTCGGCGATGTTCAATTGAAAATTGATGAGCAGTTTGTAAGTCTTGCTACGGGTTTTCCTATCACTGGACAACGATGGTCCAAGAATTGTAAGGTAGAAGAAGTCCCATGGACTTTTCTCTTTCAGTCGCATAAGGTTGGCTCTTATGACAAAGGTTTACCTGTGACCATGCTTAAACAGCGCTGGCATGACTTATTGATGATCATTAAATATTTCATCACCTGCGAGGGTCGGTATGGTTTTTTTTTCTTTCACCACCTTCATTTGCTTATGGTTTTTATGGGTTTTGAGCTCAATATTCCATACTATCTGCATAGAATCCTGTTCAAAATGTCTAAAAAGTACAAAAAGAACCAGGCTGACAGCTTCCTTTTTCACTATGGGTTGGTTAAAATGATTGTTATTTGTCATATGGGGTTACACCGAGACTGTTGGAATGATTTTCTTGTTCGCAATGGTTTTGAGGATTTGAATCCTCCACAGGCTGACAAACCTGTGGTTACCGAGAAAAAAGCTATACCCCCAGTACCCTACAGTATGTTTTTACCTAAACCCTTACCCGACTCCCCTATCGACCTACCCCACTCTATGATGAAGGATGTCGAAAATGTTAAGCCTGTGGGAAAGAAACCCAAAGCCAAACCCAATGCAAAGGACAAATGAAAAAAGAATGCGTGTCTAATCTCTCGAATGGCGAGGAACAAGCCAAAACCCCCTGTCAATCCTGACCCTATCATGTTGAGCGAGGACTCTGATTGGGAGATTGAACGTTTTTTGGCAAGTGAATATCCCTATTCGGAAAGTTTGTGTGCCAAACCCTCATTTGACTTCGTGTCAAACCTGCCACCTTGTTTGCAAAATGACCCTAACTACCCAGGCATTAAGCTGCCTTGTGAAACCCCCGATCATTCATCTAAACCCTCTCCTGCTCTGTCGAAGCCTACAGTTCCACCCTGTGATCAATGCGGCTTATGGTTAGAAAGATATTATCTTGATGTGTCGATGGTACAGTCAAAAATTAAATCTTTGGAGGACCAGGTTACACTGCTTACCCATCAAAAGGCTGAGCTACAGACCACTAATAAGAGACAAAGAACGACAGGCTCCATTTTGTTTAAAAATGTAGAATCGGCCATGGTTGTGGTGAATTCTAAGCTGGCGTAATTGGATAGCCTCTTTACACGGGTATGTGTAATATCAATCATTTTTGTATATAGTATGAGTTTATATAGCAATTCAAATTTGGTTTGAATAGCTCTGTTCAGTATTGATTGGTTTCGTTACATTGTATTCTTAGCCTCGCTTTGACTGAATGGAATTCTGTTTCCCAGTTTAGTTTCGATTAGATTTTAATCGATCTGATTTGATTGGATATGGATTTGAGTTGTTTGATTTAGCCAAAATGAATTCTCCGTTGTCGATTGAATTCATTTGATAGACAGAAGTTGTTCCTCATATTTTGATTCTGAACGCAATCGCATTTCATTTTGATTTTGTTATAATGTATATGCTATGATTGGTAACAATTGTGATATGGTTAACTGTTACGGTTTTATGTCTATATGGATTTCAACCAATTCGAATACAGTTTAGATTGTTTTGAAATGTTTCTCTACAAATTCACCCAAATCGTGAATGAATTCAATTCGTAACAGTTATGTGAAAACCGGCCGGTTAATTCGTAACAGTTATGTGAAAACCTGGAGCCCAGCACCCTTTATCTAAGCACCCGGAGAAATGGCTTCTGAATTTTGATCCCAATTCAAAATAGATTGCCGAAGATCATATCAAAAAATTTATGTTAGCCATCAGACTCGGTAACATTGAACATTAAGATGGCGTCTGTAGGTTGTTCCCTTATAATTTTGAGGGTAATGCATCCACTTGGTACTTTTCCCAACAGCCCCATACGATTGTGTCTTGGGAAAATTTCGAGTCATTCTTTTTGGAAAAATTCGTAGATGGTAACCTCCGGAAGTCTTAGTCGTGGATCTTTCGAGCTTAAAAATGAACCCAAAAGAAAAATTTAAATATTTCAATCAAAGATTCTCGACGCTTAAAAATCGAATCCCCGCAGATTCTATGCCTGCTGAGAGTCTTGTAATATCTTACTACACTAAATCTCTACATCAAAGTATAACTATTTGGGTTAAACGATCCAAAAAGGCCACATTGTTAGAAGCCTTCGAAGAGGCTACCCAAATTGAAAAATACATACTTAGTCTTAAGGACTCTGTTAGCAATGAAACTGAGACTCTTTCTTCTTCCAAAAAGAAGATTGAAATTCTCCCTAGACCCACACAAAGAAAAACACAACCTGAAAACTCTGATTTGGAAAATTTAACTAAAGTTGTACAAAAATTGTCTAATCAAGTTATAGATTTAAAAAGGTCAACTAAAGAAGCTTCCTCGAGTAAATGACCCTACAAACCCCCTTTCCGAAATCCTTTTCCCACCAACCGGCCTAGTCCGAACCCTGAAGGCTTGAATCTAGAAAGTTTGCAATGTGCTCTTCAGACAATTCTAGAAGCCCAAGATAACTTGATGCCTCCTAAAATCCCTCAGGAGGAAGTAGAGTAGGAAACAGTTCAAGAAGAAGAGTCTTCTCCAAACATCTTTGGACACTTCTCGGATAGCATCTTTCAAGCTAACTTCGAGACTGTTCACCCTTACAACACTAGGAGTAAGATAGCAAATAAACCTCCTGCCGACAACACCACAACTTCATCTCCAAAGCCATCTAAATCAGTAGAAACTAAACAGAGTAATGTCAGCCCTAAGTTAGATTATGATGTTGTTGAAGATCTTAAAAAATTAAGGGTTGACATTTCTATTTATGAGTTGTTGAAATTTCCATTTTTGTTACAGAAGATGTTGCAAAATATTTCAGAAAATGGAAAGAATGGTAATTCAAATGGTAACAAGGTTGTGCAAAGCAAAGTTCCACAGAAGAATTCCACTAAAAACAATCATGATCGTCAAGACAAAGGAAGCCTTCCTGTAACGCCTGTAAATAATGTAAATAATGTAGATAAAGTAGCATTAGAAACTACGAGTAAGAAATCACAAGCTACTACTCTAAGTACTCGCAAGAATGTACCTCCTTTTCTTTTAACTTTTGAAATCTTCAATAGAAATGTGCATAATTGTATGGTTGACTCAGGAGAATCATCAAATGTGATGCCTTGGTCTGTCTGCCAAAAGATTAACGCTGAAGTGGAACCATCTTCTTTGAAAATCATACAACTTGATCAAACAGATGTAAAAGTTATAGGCAAACTAAAGAATGTATTGATTAGATTATCGTCTAACCCAAAGGTTCATCAGGTTATTGATATAATTGTGGTGGATATTCTAGAAGTATATGGTCTATTTTTTAGCAGGGACTGGTCGGAGCAGCTACACGGTTACTTCGAAATGGACTGGTCTCACTTATGGCTTCCAGAAAACGGTAATCCCAACAAGATCAGAGTGAATCATGAGCGTTACCTTAAGTTCACGGTCACAGATTTGAACGACCCTAATGAACCATACACGCCTCCTGTTGATTCACCTGAAGTCCAAGGGATGGACACCTACTTCGAAAATTTCATGGCTGAAGTTTCACCTATCAACAATCCAGAACAGCAGTCCGAGATCATAGCATATGTGCAACCAAAAGATTCTATGCAACAGTCCCGTGTGCCCGATGGAAATCAAATTTGGTCTTTATATTTTGACGGTTCCAAGTCTAAAGAAGGAGCTGGTGCAGGGTGCATCATCATCGATCCGGCAGGTAACAAGACATTATTGGCTTGTAGACTAGAATTTGAATGTACTAACGATACTGCAGAATATGAGGCTTTACTGCAAGGTCTCAGAAAATCTCTGGATATGAACATTCAAAATCTGGTTGATTTTGGTGAGTCTAAAATAGTGGTTAGATAGGTAAGAGACTCTATACACTGTCTTTCCCCGCATCTCAAAAGTTACCAGTTTGAGGTATGGAGTTTAATGAACAAATTTTCCGCTTTTAATATAAATTGCATTCCTAGACTAAATAATGTTGAAGTAGATTTACTAGCTAATGTAGCCTCTAAACCTCTTCCTACAGAAGGCCTATCCCCAAACGCATTCTCCATGGAGCTATTGTTTCGACCATCTGTTCCAGACAATATAACAAACTGGAGAGTATTTGACGATGATCAACAGATCATTAACTTTCTGCATATGGAAGAAACCTTTCAAGGCGCAGTGATAGATGAACGCACGCATGACGACAATTTGCACGACTTTACGGTAATAGCTAATCCGAAATCTCCTGAAGCTCTATCAGACATGGTAAATTCCATACCCAAATCTGTTGTTAGACTAGAAAAGTTTAATGATTTTGAAGATAAATTTTAAAATACGGTCAATTGTAAAACTAATAGTTCCTCATTATCTTACGAAAAAGTCAATTTAGGGACTAATGAAAATCCTCAGTGTATCAATTTAGGCTTGGGATGTTCTAGACATGAAAAATCTTCTTTCGTTAAATTATTTAAAGAATTCAAGGATGTCTTTGCATGGACTTACAATGATCTTAAAACATTTGATCCTAACATTATACAGCATGTCATCCCGATGAAACCCCAAACCTTACCCTTCCAACAGAAATTGAGGAAAATGCATCCTAAGTTAGAACTGACCGTTCAAAAAGAATTGAATAAACTCCTAAGTGCTAAAATAATTTTTCCTGTTAGACACACTCAGTGGGTATCCAACCTCGTCCCAGTTCAGAAGAAAAATGGGGAAATTTGACTTTGTGTTGATTTCCGAAACCTCAACAAAGCGTCTGACAAAGATAATTATCCTGTCCCTCCCATGGAGCAGATCCTTCGACAAGTATCTGGTTCCGAGAGGCTATCCTTACTAGATGGTTTCTCTAGATACAACCAAGTCTTGATGTCTCCGCTAAACCAACTAAAAACTACCTTTTGTACCCCGTGGGGCACTTATGCCTATCGCAAAATGCCCTTTGGATTGATTAATGTTGGTGCTACCTTTCAGAGAGCAATGGACATTGCTTTTTGAGGCTTAATCAATCACTCCATAGTAGTTTACTTAGATGATGTGACCATTTATTCTAAAAATAAAGACGATCATCTAACTCACTTACGAGTTGTTCTGCTACGATGTCGTAAATACGACATCTCCTTGAACCCCAAGAAGTCCATTTTTGCAGTAGAACGAGGTAAATTACTAGGATTCATTGTGTCTAGTGATGGGATGATTATTGACCCCGAGAGGACTCATGTCATCACTAAACTTCCCCCACCTACATCCAAGAAATCCATGCAGTCTTTCCTAGGCCAGATTAATTTCGTGAGAATATTTGTCCCCAGCTTCTCCGAAATGGTCAGGCCTCTCCAGAATCTGATTAAGAAAGACACCCAATATCACTGCGGACCCACAGAAAATCAATATTTTAATCACATAAAGAATGCCATAATAGACGCTCTATCTCTCATGAGCCCTGATTTCTCTCAAGACTTTACACTCTATACTTTTGCCTCTAACCATTCCTATGTCGTAGTCTTAACTCAGAAGAATTCTGAGAACAATGAAGTACCTATCGCCTTTATGAGATCTGCTTTCAAAGGTGCTGAACTTAACTACCCAGTGGTCGATCGGCAAGCCTACATTGTTTTCAAAGCAGTTAAGCATTTTCGGTCCTATATTTTGAAG
The DNA here is from genome assembly GCA_009831015.1 of Picea engelmannii. Classification (NCBI taxonomy): domain Eukaryota; kingdom Viridiplantae; phylum Streptophyta; class Pinopsida; order Pinales; family Pinaceae; genus Picea; species Picea engelmannii. Next base: position 45,308 of record ML780469.1, read on the forward strand.
TCAAGGACGAAAGTCATTGTCCCCTACCTTGTCGTAAGGAACTTGTTAGTGCAGAAGGAGTTAGGAGAGAAAAGAGCCAACCGGGTCACCTCCTTATAGGAATATGACCTAGAGATCACCCCATCACAGATCGTGAGAGGCCAAGGATTTTGTAAGTTGGTTGTTGATTCAGAAACAGGACAACAAGAAGAAAGCGATACGTCAAACCTAGAACAACGTGATCAAAGTTTGATCTGTTGCACACAAAACCTCGTAAGTCCTTGTTACGACGATATTAGATTTTGTCTTGAACATGGATCAGCACACTGTCACCTTGACCCCGCCAAGAGAAGAGCATTGAGACTAAATTCCACCTCATTTCATCTAGTTAACGATATACTGTTTCATCAAATCTTTGACGGTGTACTGATGCGCTGCCTTGAAAAAGACGAAGCAGAAAAATTCTTGCTTGAGTTGCATGCAGGAGAAGCTGGTGGTCACTTCGGTGGTGATACCACTGCTCATAAGGTTTTAAGAGTTGGTTACTACTGGCCCATGCTTTTTAGGGACGCCCATGCTTTGTGTCGCAAATGTATCATCTGTCAGAAAGTATCAGGGCGATTGCAAAAACCAGCCTTCCCTTTGCAACCCATTTCAGTAGATTCTCCTTTCCAGCAATGGGGCCTTGATATCATAGGTCCTATTAACCATCCATCCTCACAACAACACAATTATATTGTGACAGCCACTGATTACTTTACTCGATGGTCTGTAGCCTTCGTGCTAAGAACTGTTAACACAAGTCAGGTGATCAATTTTCTTAACTTGAATATCATCACTCGTTTCGGTATCCCTGATTGCCTAGTATTTGATAACGCTTCATACTTTTCTTCTCTAGAGATGAGTCAGTTTGCTTTGGAGAAAGGAATAAAGCTTAAGCATTCTGCTAGTTACTATCCCCAAGGAAACGACTTAGCAGAATCAACAAACAAAAACTTGATCAAAATCATCAAGAGAACCATGGCTGAAAATCACAAGAACTGGCACAATGCACTATTAAATGCACTGTGGGCTGATAGGGTAACACCCAAATCCTCTATAGGTAACTCCCCCTTGTTTCTCGTTTATGGCAGAGAAGCCATTCTACCACCTCACATTCTTCTTCCTTCGCTTCAATTGTCACAAAAAGTCCAAGAAGAAGATTATCCTCCTTTAGAAAGACGCATTAACACTTTGATGAAGTTAGAAGAAGTAAGAGCCTTAGCTAAGCGTAAGTTAGACCAACATCAACAATTGATTAAAATATGGTTCAATTCTAATTCTGCTTCTGATAGGAAATTTGAAGTAGGCGATCTCGTCTTAAAGTGGGACAAACCACACGAAGGAAAGGGTGAGCACACCAAGTTTCAAAACTTGTGGCTTGGGCCATTTTTAATTGCTGAAAAGTTGGGTCCTAGTTCCTTTCGATTACAGAATCTTGAAGGGCAGCTTGACACCTATCCGGTGAATGGTCAATCCCTGAAAAGATACTTTGCCTGATAACTACCCTTGTATATTATGTAAATATTGCTTTTGTTTGCATCTTTCGTTTGCTTTCTGTTTTGGTTTTTTATTTCGATTGATCAACTTTTTGTGTGTGTTTGTAAATATGCATATCTGTGCACTGAGCCATTCAGACAAAGACCATAGAAAAATTTCTTCGCTGAAATAACTTCTGAAAGTTTGTACAACATCAGTGATATATTCATAGAATTGATATTTATGTTGGAAAATTTTGTTGTTTGAAAGAAGTTTATTGATTTCAATCTCTGCGCAAAGTTTGTCATGATCATCTATTATCTTTTTACGCTGTCCCTTTTCTGTAAAGGAATGACTCAAAAATATGTCTCCCTGTCACAGGAAGTGTTTTAGAAGTAAAACATCTCTAGAGCTTAATAAAGGACAGTGTCTAAAAATTCTGATGAGGTCTAAAAAGTATGTTGAAAATCAAGATTATCAACGTCACCCCGCTCAGCTATATATTTACACAAAGAAAACAAAATAAAAATATTAATAAGAGTTGTGGGAAGTGCTTGTAAACCCGTCAGGATACTGAACAGGTCCGCTGGCAGTAGGTAAATGCAATCATGGCGCCAATACAACTTCACCGGGGTACTGAACAGGCCTGCTGGCAGCGAAGCAATGTCGGGTACATGAAAATCTGTAAAAAAAAAATTATAAGAAACCTCTTTAATGTCCTTTATTCTGATCTAGAACTTCTTGACAGGATACAGATGTTAGAGTGGGTTAAATGGAAACCCTGTCAAGGCTATGGACGCCTGCTAGCAACAGTGGCCATGCCAACAATATTGAAGATTTTATCATTAATATCGTGACATGCTGATCTTAAGACTGTTATTGGTTTTCATCTTTTGAAACATCGCTGGAAAAGATGGTAAATGATGATGTTTGTACAATTTTCTGGTTGTTGTTTTTGAGTTGAAATTTTCTTTGTTGTTCTAATCTAAATTTATTTCTTTTGACAGAGATAACTGCTTCTACTAGTGTGTCGCCATTGTTGGCAGCCAATTCAATTTTTTCCATTTTCCCTCTAAGCTGCCTACACCTATGTCTTCTAAACTTCAAATTGTCGTCGCATTTTGCAAATAGACGATATTTTCATTCCTTACGACATTTCCAGATTGGTCTCCATTTAGTTTTCACGACTGTAAGCGTGAAAAATCCTCCATCGTTCTTTGAACTGTCATGATCTTTTATTGATATTTTGAATGGAACTTACCTTTGGATTATCATTAAGTGGCTAAAAGATTTTTAAACTGTACCCATTTGCCTATTCTTACTTTAATTGCGCAACTTGATTTTTATTTAATTGGTAAGGCATTGAGCATGAAAGTTTATGTTTTTTGAAACTTCCCTAGTCATTCAATTACATAGGGGTCATGGTTCGTTCTTGTTTTTATACATAATGTGATCCTTATGTTAAAATTTATATAGCTCTTGCCTTGTCGATTTTATGGAAACGATTGTCACAATGTTTTAAAGTTTTGATTACACTATTATGCAATGGCACGTTGATTAAACGTTTGGGTTTGATTTCACATTGAATAGTCATGGTTTGAAATGTTACAATGGCGCATTGGTATTTATCGTTTGATTTTTGGGTCGGCTGAATAGTATGATTTGAACTATGTTATGATTGTTTCAACTATAGGTTAATATGTCGGTTGTACCATGCCATTAATATTTTGCATGGCGGAAGTGATTCCACCACCCCCGCATGCGCACATTAATTCCCCCCCTTTGATCGTTCATAGTGGTTAGATTGAGTGACTATCCTCCTGTGTGTTGGTGTTTTTGATGCAAACCCTTACCATGTGCTCGCACCATGGCTCCATTCATGAGGGCTAAACCAAATGGTAGCCAGGCTCTGTTGATGTTCGACAGTTCCCACAGTGACCTTGAAGAAAATGGGTGGCTCCCATTCATACAAAAATTTGATGGTTTTAACCTCTGCGTTGCTAGGAAATTTGCATTGAACTTTGATAGCTGTCGAGCCAAGGTCGACGATGTTCAATTGCAAATTGATGAGCAGTTTGTAAGTCTTGCTACGGGTTTGCCTATCACTGGACAACGATGGTCCAAGAATTGTAAGGTAGAAGAAGTCCCTTGGACTTTTCTCATTCAGTCGCATAACGTTGGCTCCTGTGACAAAGGTTTACCTGTGACCATGCTTAAACAGCGCTGGCATGACTTATTGATGATCATTAAACAGTTCATCACCTGCGAGGGTCGGTATGGTTTTGTTTTCTTGCACCACCTTTGTTTGCTTATGGTTTTTATGGGTTTTGAGCTCATTATGCCATACTATCTGCATAGAAGCCTGTTCAAAATGTCTAAAAAGTACAAAAAGAACCAGGCTGACAGCAGCCTTTTTCACTATGGGCTGGTTAAAATGATTGTTGTTTGTCAAATGGGGTTACACCGAGACTATTGGAACGATTTTATTGCTCGCAATGGTTTTGAGGATTTGAATCCTCCACAGGCTGACAAACCTTTGGTTACCAAGAACAAATCTATACCCCCAGTACCCTACAGTATGTTGTTACCTAAACCCTTACCCGACTCCCCTATCGACCTACCCCACTCTGTGATCAAGGATGTCGAAAATGTTAAGCCTGTGGGAGAGAAACCCAAAGCCAAACCCACTGCAAACGACAAATGAAAAAAGAATGCACGTCTAATCTCTCGAATGGCGAGGAACAAGCCAAAACCCCCTGTCAATCCTGACCCTATCATGTTGAGCGAGGACTATGATTCGGAGATTGAACATTTTTTGGCAAGTGAATATCCCTATTCGGAAGGTTTGTGTGCCAAACCCTCATTTGACTTCGTGTCAAACCTGCCACCTTGTTTGCAAAATGACCCTAACTACCCAAGCATTAAGTTGCCTTGTGAAACCCCCGGTCATTCATCTAAACCCTCTCCTGCTCTGTCGAAGCCTACAGTGCCACCCTGTGATCAATGCGACTTATGGTTAGAAAGATATTATCTTGATGTGTCGATGGTACAGTCAAAGATTAAATCTTTGGAGGACCAGGTTACGCTGCTTACCCATCAAAAGGCTGAGCTACAGACCACTGATAAGAGACAAAGAAGGACAGGCTCCATTTTGTTTAAAAATGTAGAATCGGCCACGACTGTGGTGAATTCTAAGCTGGCGTAATTAGATAGCCTCGTCACACAGGTATGTGTAATATCAATCATTTTTGTATATAGTATGAGTTTATATAGCAATTCAAATTTGGTTTGAATAGCTCTATTCATTATTGATTGGTTTCGTTACATTGTATTCTTAGCCTTGCTTTGACTAAATGGAATTATGTTTCCCAGTTTAGTTTCGATTAGATTTTAATCGATCCGATTTGATTTGATATGGATTTGAGTTGTTTGATTTAGCCAAAATGAATGCTCTGTTGTCGATTGAAGTCGTTTGATAGACAAAAGTTGTTCCTCATATTTTGATTATGAATGCAATCGCATTTCGTTTTGATTTTGTTATAATGTATATGCTATGATTGGTAACAATTTTGATATGGTTAACTGTTACGGTTTTATGTTTATATGGCTTTCGACCAATTCGAATACAATTTAGATTGTTTTGAAATGTTTCTCTACAAATTCACCCAAATCGTGAATGAATTCAATTCGTACCAGTTATGTGAAAACCGACCGGTTAATTCGTTTTGATTTGCTGTTAGAATGACCCTATCATCGGTTGGATTTGTAATGAATATTCAGTTACAAGTTGGTTTGAAAAACGAGATTGGATTCACTGTTATTCTATATTTAACTCAGACACGATTTGTTTCGATTGTTGCCCAGTTTATGATCATCACTACTGTCGACTTGATGATGGTTGTGATCATTATTAATTGATCATGTTTGTTGACTGTATAACGCTCAGTAATCAAAACTATGGTGAATTTTGGTTGATGTTGTTATGTTTACCCATGATCGTAACAGTCTTTCCATCTTTGTATTTTAATTAAAATGACATGTATTTTATGCTACTATAACTAATGGATTATGGTCGTGTTGGATTAGATCGTATCGCATACAATATGATTCACTATGGATATCATTTGATATGAAACAGTATTGTTACTGTTTGACCCGATTTTATGGTAAAATGAAACAAAGTATTCTTACCCCTGTTTTCGATTGAATCACTTTTGGTTTTGTTTAAATGATAAAATCATTTATCATTAGTGATTTGTTTTCAATGTTTATTGAAAGAAGATTGGATTTGATTCTTTTAAAAAGATTTGATTTGATTTCTATCTGATTCTGTATGTTATTTTAGACTAGCTACAGAATCAGATGATTCTGTAGCTAAGTCTGTAGAATCATTTTTTTATTGTTTTTCTAATGAAATATCTTTCTAACTTGATATGTTTGGTCTATTGCAGATCAATTTGAAATTGGAGTGGATATGATGAGCAGTTAGGGGATATTTCAAATATTTCACTTGCATTTTAGTTTCCTAGTTTAGTTGATTTTGGGATATTTCCCAGATTATGTAAAACAGTTTGATATTATCCACAGGGAGGTTTTACCCTGTGGAGAGACTTATAAATACCTATCATTTTTCTAATAATGATCATCCTCATTCGTGGGAGAACAAGGATATGGAGTTTTAATACAGACTGAGGCAGAATTTGGTGTTTTGTTACAGCTTTAGCTTCTCATTATATCAATCTTTTGTTTCATGTTGTGTATATCAATTTGTATCTGGTTAATGACTACTTTAGCTATCTTAATCATGTGCAAATGATATAATTTAATCACTATTATCCATATCTAATTTCTTCCAAGTATTTAAAGAACATAGCAATTGCTTAATTCAGTTTGTGAACGACAGATTTCTCTTCTTCATAAGTTGAATTATTAAGTATAAGTTTTTGCATAACAGGTTTCCCTTATTGCAGAGATTTATAAATCATATAATTGTTATGATTTTTTATGTCTTCTTTGTCCTGTAAACAACCCAAAGAGCAGCACAGCTTATCGTTTATGAGAAGCTTATGGATTAACTGGTGCGAGTTTCCTTCCTCCGACCAGCTTTGAAGTCCCCATATACAGAACAAATCAGGAGCGTTTCCAGGTTAATTAGTCACTTCTTTGTTTACTGTTCTTATTAGTAGTTTAGTTTAGATATAAGTTTAGTTAGATTTATATTAGATTATTTAATTTCAGTAAATATATTAGAACGTTTAATTTCAGTAAATTTTATTTCTTTTTTCATAAAATCATAAAATCAAAAACATATCTCGCTGTCTTAGGGCAGAAAGCACATGAGTTTTATAGGCTTTATTCAAATCTGCCAGTTGTGGATAATGTATATTTGTGAATAAGTTGTAATTAAATTGGTAATTGGACAACTAATTATTAGAGTTAGTGAAATAGTAATTAGTAGATTGTATATAATAGTTAGAGTAGTTTATATTTAGTTTTAGTTTAATTTAGTAGTTTGTTTTAATTAGATTAGTGTATTAGTTTGTTTTTAGTTCATTTGTTTTATTAGTTTTAGTTAGTTTAGTTTCTTTTATTTAGTTAGTTAGTTTCTTTTATTTAGTGTTAGTTTACTTAGTTTTATTTGTTTTAGTTATATTAGTTTGTTTTGTTTTGTTTTCTCTTTGGTTTTCTTAGGATCTTAGAGCGGCCAACGGAGACGTTAAACCCGTCAGGGTGGTTCATTCCAAACGGCTTGGGTTATTAGACAACCCCAGACCAGTTCCACTCTCTCAATTGATGGACGGACAATTTCGCCCGTCAACAAATGGCACTAGAAGGAGGGACTGAACTTAATTAATGGCACAAGGCGGTCACAAGATTCCTCCCCCCCCTAATCGCTCACCTATAGTGACTAGAATCCGTTCACATAATAATATTCCCCTTCAAACCACAACTACTTCAACTGAAGATCCACAAATCACAGTTGAACCGGCAACCCCTAATCCTACAGGTGGTGAATTGGAAGAGATTGTTCGCCGATCTCTTATTAAAACACATAGTGCCTTAGCTAGTTTGAGGCAACCCAATCGTCCGTGGGGTCGACCTTTGGATTTCTCTGATATCAGAGAACAATTAGGTGACACTAACCTCACTGTGAATCCTACAGATCCAATAACAAGTCCTGCTACAGGAGGATCTGGGATCCCTCCTTCACAACCTCCCTCATCTCCTTCCTCTTCTGGAGGAGATTCCTCTTCCGACGAAGGCAATTCACCTTCTCGTCCTTCCACACCCGCTACCCCAATGGTGAATCAGAACAACCCTGCTAGACCCTGGTTGGACCAGGATGTTGTAGTTGTACCTAGAGCCCAGCACCCTTTACCTAAGCACACGGAGAAATGGCTTCCTAAGTTTGATCCCGATTCAAAACAGATAGACGAAGATCATATCAAAAAATTTATGTTAGCCATCAGACTCCGTAATGTTGAACATGAAGATGTCATCTGTAGGTTGTTCCCTTATACTTTTGAGGGTAATGCATCCACTTGGTACTTTGCCCAACAGCCCCATATGATCGTGTCTTGGGAAATGTTTGAGTCATGCTTTTTGGAAAAATTCGGAGATGGTAAACCTCTGGAAGTCTTATTCATGGATCTTTCAAGCTTAAAAATGAACCCAAAAGAAAATGTTAAAGCTCTCAATCAAAGATTCTTGACACTTGAAAATCGAATCCCCGCAGATTCTATGCCTGCTGGGAGTCTTGTAATAGCTTACTACACTAAATCTCTACATCAAAGTATAGCTATTTGGGTTAAACGATCCAAAAAGGCCACATTGTTAGAAGCCTTCGAAGAGGCTACCCAGATTGAAAAAGACATATTTATTCTTAAGGACTCTGCTAGCAATGAAACTGAGACTGTTTCTTTTTCCAAAAAGAAGATTGAAATTCTCCCTAGACCCACACAAAGCAAAACACAACCTGAAAACTCTGATTTGGAAAATTTAACTAAAGTTGTACAAAAATTGTCTAATATAGTTATAGATTTAAAAAGGTCAACTGAAGAAGCTTCCTCAAGTAAACGACCCTACAAACCCCGTTTCTGAAATCCTTTTCCCACCAACCGTCCTAGTTTGAACCCTGAAGGCTTGAATCTAGAAAGTTTGCAATGTGCTCTTCAAACAATTCTAGAATCCCAAGATAACTTGATGCCTCCTGAAATCCCTCAGGAGGAAGTAGAGCAGGAAACAGTTCAAGAAGAAGAGTCTTCTCCAAACATCTTTGGACACTTCTCGGATAGCATCTTTCAAGCTAACTTCGATACTGTTCACCCTTACAACACTAGGAGTAAGACAGAAAATAAACCTCCTACCGATAACACCACAACTTCATCTCCAAAGCCATCTAAATCAGTAGAAACTAAACAGAGTAATGTCAGCCCTAAGTTAGATTATGATGTTGTTGAAGATCTTAAAAAATTAAGGACTAACATTTCTATTTATGAGTTGTTGAAATTTCCATTTTTGTTACAGAAGATGTTGCAAAATATTTCAGAAAATGGCAAGAATGGTAATTCAAATGGTAACAAGGTTGTGAAAAGCAAAGTTCCACAGAAGACTTCCACTAAAAACAATCATGATCCTCAAGACAAAGGAAGCCTTCCTCTAATGCTTTTAAATAATGTAAATAATGTAGATAAAGTAGCATTAGAAACTACGAGTAAGAAATCACAAGCTACTACTCTAAGTACTCGCAAGAATGTACCTCCTTTTCTTTTAACTTTCGAAATCTTCAACAGAAATGTGCATAATTGTATGGTTGACTCAAGAGCATCATCAAATGTGATGCCTTGGTCTGTCTGCCAAAAGAGTAACGCTGAAGTGGAACCATCTTCTTTGAAAATCGTACAACTTGATCGAACAGATGTAAAAGTTATAGGCGAACTAAAGAATGTATTGATTAGATTATCGTCTAACCCAAAGGTTCATCAGGTTATTGTATAATTGTGGTGGATATTCCAGAAGTATATGGTCTATTTTTTAGCAGGGGCTGGTCGGAGAAGCTACACGGTTACTTCGCAACGGACTGGTCTCACTTATGGCTTCCAGAAAACGGTAAGACTAACAAGATCAGACTGAATCGTGAGCATTACCTTAAGTTCACGGTCACAGATTTGAACGACCCTAATGAACCATACACGCCTCCTGCTGATTCACCTGAAGTCCAAGGGATGGACACCTACTTCGGAAATTTCATGGCTGAAGTTTCACCTATCAACAATCCAGAACATCAGTCCGAGATCATAGCATATGTGCAACCAACAGCTTCTATGCAACAGTCTTGTGAGCTCGATGGAAATCAAATTTGGTATTTATATTTTGACGGTTCGAAGTCTAAAGAAGGAGTTGGTGCAGGCTGCATCATCATCGATCCAGCAGGTAACAAGACATTATTGTCTTGTAGACTAGAATTTGAATGTACTAACAATACTGCAGAATATGAGGCTTTACTGCAAGGTCTCATAAAAGCTATGGATATGAATATTCAAAATCTGGTTGTTTTTGGCGACTCTGAAATAGTGGTTAGACAGGTAAGATACTCTATACACTGTCTTTCCCTGCATCTCAAAAGTTACCAGGCTGAGGTATGGAGTTTAATGAACAAATTTTCCGCTTTTAATATAAATTCCATTCCTAGACTAAATAATGTTGAAGCAGATTTACTAGCTAATGTTGCCTCTAAACTTCTTCCTGCAGAAGGCCTATCCCCAAACACATTCTCCATGGAGCTATTGTTTCAACCATCTGTTCCAGACAATATCACAAATTGGAGAGTATTTGACGATGATCAGCAGATCATTAAGTTTCTTCATATGGAAGAAACCTTTCAAGGCGCAGTGATAGATGAATGCACGCATGATGACAATTTGCACGACTTTACGGTAATACCTAATCTAAAATCTCCTGAAGCTCTATCGGACATGGTAAATTCCATACCCAAATCTGTTGTTAGACTAGAAAAGTTTTATGATTTTGAAGATAAATTTTAAAAGACGGTCAATTGTAAAACTAATAGTTCCTCATTATCTTACAAAAAAGTCAATTTAGGGACTAATGAAAATCCTCAGTGTATCAATTTAGGCTTGGGATGTTCTAGACATGAAAAAGCTACTTTTGTTAAATTATTTAAAGAATTCAAGGATGTCTTTGCATGGACTTACGATGATCTTAAAACATTTGATCCTAACATTATACAGCATGTCATCCCAATGAAACCCCAAACCTTACCCTTCCAACAGAAATTGAGGAAAATGCATCCTAAATTAGAACCGACCGTTCAAAAAGAATTGAATAAACTCCTAAGTGCTAAAATAATTTTTCCTGTTAGACACACTCAGTGGGTATCCAACCTCATCCCAGTTCGGAAGAAAAACGGGGAAATTCGACTTTGTGTCGATTTCCAAAACCTCAACAAAGCGTCTGACAAAGATAATTATCCTGTCCCTACCATGGAGCAGATCCTTCAACAAGTATCTGGTTCTAAGAGGCTATCCTTACTAGATGGTTTCGATGGATACAACCAAGTCTTGATGTCTCCGCTAGACCAACTAAAAACTACCTTCCGTACCCCGTGGGGCACTTATGCCTATCGTAAAATGCCCTTTGGATTGATTAATGTTGGTTCTACCTTTCAGAGAGAAATGGAAATTGCTTTTCAAGGCTTAATCAATCACTCTGTAGTAGTTTACTTAGATGATGTGACCGTTTATTCTAAAAATAAAGACAAACATCTAACTCACTTACGAGTTGTTCTGCTACGATGTCGTAAATACGACATCTCCTTGAACCCCAAGAAGTCCATTTTTGCAATAGAATAGGGTAAATTACTAGGATTCATTGTGTCTAGTGATGGGATGATTATTGACCCCGAGAGGACTCATGTCATTGCTAAACTTCCCCCACCTACATCCAAGAAATCCATGCAGTCTTTCCTAGTCCAGATTAATTTCGTGAGAAGATTTGTCCCCAGCTTCTCCGAAATGGTCAGGCCTCTCCAGAATCTGATTAAGAAAGACACCCAATATCACTGCGGACCCACATAAAATCAAGCTTTTAATGACATAAAGAAGGCCATAATAGATGCTCCGTCTCTCATGAGCCCTGATTTCTCTCAAGACTTTACACTCTATACTTTTGCCTCTGATCGTTCCTATGCCGCAGTCTTAACTCAGAAGAATTCCGAGAACAACGAAGTACCCATCGCGTTTATGAGCTCTTCTTTCAAAGGTGTTGAACTTAACTACCCAGTGGTCGATCGGCAAGCCTACGTTGTTTTCAAAGCAGTTAAGCATTTCCGGTACTATATTTTGAAGTCAAGGACGAAAGTCATTGTCCCCTACCCTGCTGTAAGGAACTTGTTAGTGCAGAAGGAGTTAGGAGAGAAAAGAGACAACTGGGTCACCTCCTTACAGGAATATGACCTAGAGATCACCCCAGCACAGATCGTGAGAGGCCAAGGATTGTGTAAGTTGGTTTTTGATTTAGAAATAGGACAACAAGAAGAAAGTGATACGTCAAACCTAGAACAAGGCGATCAAAGTTTGATCTGTTGCACACAAAACCTCATAAGTCCTTGGTATGACGATATTAGATTTTGTCTTGAACATGGATTGGCACCCCATCACCTTGACCCCGCCAAGAGAAGAGGTTTGAGACTAAAGTCCGCCTCCTTTCATCTAGTTAACGGTATATTGTATTGTCAAAATTTTGACGGCGTACTGATGCGCTGCCTTGAAAAAGACGAAGCAAAAAAAGTCTTGCTTGAGTTGCATGCAAGAGAAGCTGGTGGTCACTTCGGTGGCGATACCACTGCTCATAAGGTTTTAAGAGCTGGTTACTAATGGCCCACGCTTTTTAGAGACGCCCATGCTTTGTGTCGCAAATGTATCATCTGTCAGAAAGTATCAGGGCGGTTGCAAAAACCAGCCTTCCCTTTGCAACCCATTTCAGTAGATTCTCCTTTCCAGCAATGGGGCCTTGATATCATAGGTCCTATTAACCCTCCATCCTCATAACAACACAAGTATATTGTGACAGCCACTGATTACTTTACTCAATGGTCTGAAGCCGCCGCGTTGAGAACTGTTAACACGAGTCAGGTGATCACTTTTCTAAACTCGAATATCATCACTCATTTCGGTATCCCTGATTGTCAAGTCTTTGATAACGCTTCATATTTTTCTTCTCTAGAGATGAGTCAGATTTCTTTGGAGAAATGAATAAAGCTTAAGCATTCTGCTAGTTACTACCCCCAGGGCAACGGCTTAATAGAATCAACAAACAAAAACTTGATCAAAATCATCAAGAGACCCATGGCTGAAAATCACAAGAACTGGCACAATGCACTATTAAATGCACTGTGGAAAGATAGGGTAACACCCAAATCCGCTATAGGTAACTCCCACTTTTTTCTCGTTTATGGCAGAGAAGCCATTCTACCACCTCACATTCTTCTTCCTTTGCTTCAATTGTCACAAAAACTCCAAGAAGAAGATTGTCCTCCTTTAGAAAGCCACATTAACTCTTTGATGAAGTTAGAAGAAGTAAGAGCCTTAGCTAAGCATAAGTTAGACCAACATCAACAATTGATGAAAATCTGGTTCGATTCTAATTCTGCTTCTGATAGAAATTTTGAAGTAGGAGAACTCATCTTAAAGTGGGACAAACCACACGAAGGAAAGGGTGAGCACACCAAGTTTCAAAACTTGTGGCTTGGGCCATTTTTAATTGCTGAAAAGTTGGGTCCTAGTTCCTTTCGATTACAGAATCTTGAAGGGCAGCTTGACACCTATCTGGTGAATGGTCAAGCCCTGAAAAGATACTTTACCTGATAACTACCCTTGTATATTATGTAAATATTGCTTTTGTTTGCATCTTTTTTTTGTTTTCTGTTTTGGTTTTTTATTTCAATTGATCAGCTTTTTGTGTGTTTTTGTAAATGTGCATATCTGTGCATTGAGCCATTCAGACAAAGACCATAGAAAAATTTCTTCGCTGAAATAACTTCTGAAAGTTTGTACAACATCAATGATATATTCATGGAATTGATATTTATGTTGGAAAATTTTGTTGTTTGAAAGAAGTTTACTGATTTCAATCTCTAAGCAAAGTTTGTCATGATCATCTATTATCTTTTTACGTTGTCCCTTATCCGTAAAGGAATGACTCAAAAAGATGTCTCCCTGTCATAGGAAGTGTTTTAGAAATAAAACATCTCTAGAGCTTAATAAAGGACAGTGTTTAAAAAAAATTATGAGGTTTAAAAAGTATGTTGAAAATCAAGATTATCAACGTCACCCCGCTCAGCTATATATTTACACAAAGAAAACAAAATAAAAATATTAATAAGAGCTTTGGGAAGTGCTTGTAAACCCGTCGGGATACTGAACAGGTCCGCTGGCAGTGGGTAAATGCAAGCATGCACCAAGACAACTTCGTCGAGGTATTGAACAGGCCTGCTGGTAGCGAAGCAATGTCGGGTACACGAAAATATGTAAAAAAAAAATTATAAGAAACCTCTTTAATGTCCTTTATTCTGATCTAGAACTTCTTGAAAGGATACAGATGTCAAAGTGGGTTAAATGGCAACCCTGTCGAGGCTATGGACGCCTGCTGGAAGCAGTGGCCATGCCAACAGTATTGAAGATTTTATCATTAATATCGTGACTTGTTGATCTTAAGATTGTTATTGGTTTTCATCTTTTAAAACATCGCTGGAAAAGATGGTAAATGATGATGTTTGTACGATTTTTTGGTTGTTGTTTTTGAGTTGAAATTTTCTTTGTTGTTCTAATCTGAATTTATTTCTTTTGACAGAGATAACTGCTTCTACCAGTGTGTCGCCATTGTTGGCAGCCAATTCAATTTTTTCCATTTGCCCTATAAGCTTCCTACACCTATGTCTTCTGAACTTCAAACTGTCGTCGCATTTTGCAAATAGACGATATTTTCATTCCTTGCGACATTTCCAGATTGGTCTCCATTTAGTTTTCACGACTGTAAGCGTGAAAACTCCTCCATTGTTCTTTGAACTGTCATGATCTTTTATTGATATTTTGAATGGCACTCACCTTTAGATTATCATTAAGTGGCTAAAAGATTTTTAAACTCTACCCATTTGCCTATTCTTACTTTAATTGTGCAACTTGATTTTTATTTAATTGGTAAGGCATTGAGCATGAAAGTTTATGTTTTTTGAAACTTACCTAGTCATTCAATTACATAGGGGTCATGGTTCGTTCTTGTTTTTATACATAATGTGATCCTTATGTTAAAATTTATATAGCTCTTTCCTTGTCGATTTTATGGAAAGGATTGTCACAATGTTTTAAATTTTTGATTACACTATTATGCAATGGCACGTTGATTAAATGTTTGGGTTCGATTTCACATTGAATAGTCATGGTTTGAAATGTTACAATGGCGCATTGCTATTTATCGTTTGATTATTGGGTCGGCTGAATAGTATGATTTGAACTATGTTATGATTGTTTCAACTGTAGGTTAATACGTCGGTTGTACTTTGCCATCAATATTTTACATGCCGGTAAGTGATTCCACCACCCTCGCATGCGCACATTAATGCCCCCCCTTTGATCGTTCATAGTGGTTAGACCGAGTGACTCTGCTCCTGTGTGCTGGTGTTTTCGACCCAAACCCTTAGCATGTCCTCGCACCATGGCTCCAGTCGTGAGGGCTGAACTGAATGGTAGCCAGGCTCTATTGATGTTCGACAGTGCCCACAGTGACCTTGAAGAAAATGGGTGGCTCCCGTTCATACAGAAATTTAATGGTTTTAACCTCTGCGTTGTTAGGCAATTCGCATTGACCTTTGATGGTTGTCAAGCCAAGGTCGGCGATGTTCAATTGCAAATTGATGAGCAGTTTGTAAGTCTTGCTACGGGTTTGCCTATCACTGGACAATGATGGTCCAAGAATTGTAAGGTAGAAGAAGTCCCTTGGACTTTTCTCTTTCAGTCACCTAAGGTTGGATCCTGTGACAAAGGTTTACCTGTGACCATGCTTAAACAGCGCTGGCATGACTTATTGATGATCATTAAATAGTTCATCACCTGCAAGGGTCGGTATGGTTTTGTTTTCTTACACCACCTCTGTTTGCTTATGGTTTTTATGGGTTTTGAGCTCAATATGCCATACTATCTGCATAGAAGCCTGTTCAAAATGTCTAAAAAGTACAAAAAGAACCAGGCTGACAGCAGCCTTTTTCACTATGGGCTGGTTAAAATGATTGTTGTTTGTTATCTGGGGTTACACCGAGACTGTTGGAACAATTTTCTTACTAGCAATGGTTTTGAGGATTCGAATCCTCCATAGGCTGACAAACCTGTGGTTACCAAGAACAAAGCTATACCCCCGGTACCCTACAGTATGTTGTTACCTAAACCCTTACCCGAATCCCCTATCGACCTACCCCACTCTGTGATCAAGGATGTCGAAAATGTTAAGCCTGTGGGAAAGAAACCCAAAGCCAAACCCACTGCAAACGACAAATGAAAAAAGAATGCGCGTCTAATCTCTCGAATGGTGAGGAACAAGCCAAAACCCTATGTCAATCCTGACCCTATCGTGTTGAGCGAGGACTCTGATTTGGAGATTGAACATTTTTTGGCAAGTGAATATCCCTATTTGGAAGGTTTGTGTGCTAAACCCTCATTTGACTTCGTGTCAAACCTGCCACCTTGTTTGCAAAATGACCCTAACTACCCACGCATTAAGCTGCCTTGTGAAACCCCCGGTCATTCATCTAAACCCTCTCCTGCTCTGTCGAAGCCTACAGTGCCACCCTATGATCAACGCGGCTTATGGTTAGAAAGATATTATCTTGATGTGTCAATGCTACAGTCAAAGATTAAATCTTTGGAGGACCAAGTTACGCTACTTACCCATCAAAAGGCTGAGCTACAGACCACTGATAAGAGACAAAGAACGACAGGCTCCATTTTGTTTAAAAATGTAGAATCGACCACGACTGTGGTGAATTCTAAGCTAGCGTAATTGGATAGCCTCGTCACACAGGTATGTGTAATATCAATCATTTTTGTATATAGTATGAGTTTATATAGCAATTCAAATTTGGTTTGAATAGCTCTGTTCAGTATTGATTGGTTTCGTTACATTGTATTCTTAGCCTTGCTTTGACTGAATGGAATTTCGTTTCCAAGTTTAGTTTCGATTAGATTTTAATCGATGTGATTTGATATGATATGGATTTGAGTTGTTTGATTTAGCCAAAATGAATGCTCTACTGTCGATTGAAGTCGTTTGATAGACACAAGTTGTTCCTCATATTTTGATTCTGAACGCAATCGCATTTCATTTTGATTTCATTATAATGTATATGCTATGATTGGTAACAATTTTGATATGGTTAACTGTTATGGTTTTATGTCTATATGGCTTTCGACCAATTCGAATACAGTTTAGATTGTTTTGAAATGTTTCTATACAAATTCACCCAAAGTGTGAATGAATTAAATTCATAACAGTTATGTGAAAACCGGTCGGTTAATTCGTTTTGATTTGTTGTTAGAATGACCCTGTCATTGGTTGGATTTGTAATGAATATTCAGTTACAAGTTGGTTTGTAAAACGAGATTGGATTCACTGTTATTTTATATTTAACTCAGACACGATTTGTTTCGATTGTTGCCCAGTTTATGATCATCACTTATGTCGACTTGATGATGGTTGTGATCATTATTAATTGATCATGTATGTTGAATTTATAATGCTCGGTAATAGAAATCTATGGCAAATTTTGGTTGATGTTGTTATGTTTACCCATGATCGTAACAGTCTTTCCATCTTTGTATTTTAATTAAAATGACATGAATTTTATGCTACTATAACGAATGGATTCTGGTCGTGTTGGATTAGATCGTATCGCATACGATATGATTCACTATGGATATCATTTGATATGAAACAGTCTTGTTACTGTTTGACCCGGTTTTATGGTAAAATGAAACAGAGTATTCTTACCCCTGTTTTCGATTGAATCACTTTTGGTTTTGTTTAAATGATAAAATCATTTATCATTAGTGATTCATTTTCAATGTTTATTGAAAGAAGATTGGATTTGATTCTTTTAAAAAGATTTGATTTGATTTCTATCTGATCCTGTATGCTATTTTAGACTAGCTACAGAATCAGATGATTCCGTAGCTAAGTTTGTAGAATCAAATTTGTATTGTTTTTCTAATGAAATATATTTCTAACTTGATATGTTTGGTCTATTGCAGATCAATTCGAAATTGCAGTGGATATGATGAGCAGTTAGGGGATATTTCAAAGATTTCACTTGCATTTTAGTTTCCTAGTTTAGTTGATTTTGGGATATTTCCCAGATTATGTAAAACAGTTTGATATTATCCACAGGGAGGTTTTACCCTGTGAAGAGACTTATAAATACCTATCATTTTTGTAATAATGATCATCCTCATTCGTGGGAGAACAAGGATATGGAGTTTTAATACAGACTGAGGATGAATTTGGTGTTTTGTTACAGCTTTAGCTTCTCATTATATCAATCTTTTGTTTCATGTTGTTTATATCAATTTGTATCTGGTTAATGACTACTTTAGCTATATTAATCATGTGAAAATGATATAATTTAATCACTATTATCCATATCTGATTTCTTCCAAGTATTTAAAGAACATAGCAATTACTTAATTCAGTTTGTGAACGACAGATTTATCTTCTTCATAAGTTGAATTATTAAGTATAAGTTTTTGCATAATAGGTTTCCCTTATTGCAGAGATTTATAAATCATATAATTGTTATGATTTTTTATGTCTTGTTTGTCCTATAAACAACTCAAAGAGCAACACATCTTATCATTTACGAGAATCTTATGGATTAACCAGTGCGATTTTCCTTCCTCCGACCAGCTTCGAAGTCAACATACATAGGACAAATCAGGAGCGTTTCCAGGTTAATTAGTCACTTCTTTGTTTGTTGTTCTTATTAGTAGTTTAGTTTAGATATAAGTTTAGTTAGATTTATATTAGATTATCTAATTTCAGTAAATATATTAGAACGTTTAATTTCAGTAAATTTTATTTCTTTTTTCATAAAATCATAAAATCAAAAACATATCTCGCTATCTTAGGGCAGAAATCACATGAGTTTTACAGGTTTTATTCAAATCTGCCAGTTGTGGATAATGTATATTTGTGAATAAGTTGTAATTAAATTGGTAATTAGACAACTAATTATTAGAGTTAGTGAAATAGTAATTAGTAGATTGTATATAATAGTTAGAGTAGTTTATATTTAGTTTTAGTTTAATTTAGTAGTTTGTTTTAATTAGATTAGTGTATTAGTTTGTTTTTAGTTCATTTATTTTATTAGTTTTAGTTAGTTTAGTTTCTTTTATTTAGTTAGTTAGTTTCTTGTATTTATTGTTAGTTTAGTTAGTTTTATTTGTTTTAGTTAGATTAGTTAGTTTAGTTTTGTTTTCTCTTTGGTTTTCTTAGGATCTTAGAGCGGCCAACGGAGCCGTTAAACCCGTCAGGGTGGTTCATTCCAAACAGCTTGGGTTATTAGACAACCCCGGACCGGTTCCACTCTCTCAATTGACGGACGGACAATTTCGCCCGTCAACAAATGGCGCTAGAAGGAGGGCCTGAATTTAATTCATGGCACGAGGCGGTCGCAAGACTCCTCCCCCCCCAATCGCTCACCTATAGTGACTAGAATTTGTTCACACGATAATATTCCCCTTCAAACAACAACTACTTCAACTGAAGATCCGCAGATCACAGTTGAGCTACCAACCCCTAATCCTACAGGTGGTGACTTGGAAGAGATTTTCCGTCGATCTCTTATTAAAACACACAGTGCCTTAGCTAGTTTGAGGCAACCCAATCATCCATGGGGTCGACCTTTGGATTTCTCTAATATCATAGAACAATCAGGTCACATTAACCTCACTGTGAATCCTACAGATCCAATCACAAATCCTGCTGCAGGAGGATCTGGGATCCCTCCTTCACAACCTCCTTCATCTCCTTCCTCTTCTGGAGGAGATTCCTCTTCCGACGAAGGAAATTCACCTTCTCTTCCTTCCACACCCACTACCCCAATGGCGAATCAGAACAACCCTTCTAGACCCTGGTTGGACCAGGATGTTGTAGTTGTACCTGGAGCCCAGCATCCTTTACCTAACCACCCGAAGAAATGGCTTCCTAAGTTTGATCCCGATTCAAAACAGATAGTCGAAGATCATATCAAAAAATTTATGTTAGCCATCAGACTCGGTAACATTGAACATTAAGATGGCATCTGTAGGTTGTTCCCTTATAATTTTGAGGGTAATGCATCCACTTGGTACTTTTCCCAACAGCCCCATACGATTGTGTCTTGGGAAAAGTTCGAGTCATGCTTTTTGGAAAAATTCGTAGATGGTAAACCTCCGGAAGTCTTAGTCATGGATCTTTCGAGCTTAAAAATGAACCCAAAAGAAAAAGTTAAATATTTCAATCAAAGATTCTTGACGCTTAAAAATTGAATCCCCGCAGATTCTATGCCTGCTGAGAGTCTTGTAATATCTTACTACACTAAAGCTCTACATCAAAGTATAGCTATTTGGGTTAAACGATCCAAAAAGGCCACATTGTTAGAAGCCTTCGAAGAGGCTACCCAAATTGAAAAATACATACTTAGTCTTAAGGACTCTGCTAGCAATGAAACTGAGACTGTTTCTTCTTCCAAAAAGAAGATTGAAATTCTCCCTAGACCCACACAAAGCAAAACACAACCTGAAAACTCTGATTTGGAAAATTTAACTAAAGTTGTACAAAAATTGTCTAATCAAGTTATAGATTTAAAAAGGTCAACTGAAGAAGCTTCCTCGAGTAAATGACCCTACAAACCCCCTTTCCGAAATCCTTTTCCCACCAACCGGCCTAGTCTGAACCCTGAAGGCTTGAATCTAGAAATTTTGCAATGTGCTCTTCAGACAATTCTAGAAGCCCAAGATAACTTGATGCCTCCTGAAATCCCTCAGGAGGAAGTAGAGTAGGAAATAGTTCAAGAAGAAGAGTCTTCTCCAAACATCTTTGGACACTTCTCGGATAGCATCTTTCAAGCTAACTTCGAGACTGTTCACCCTTACAACACTAGGAGTAAGATAGAAAATAAACCTCCTGCCGACAACACCACAACTTCATCTCCGAAGCCATCTAAATCAGTAGAAACTAAACAGAGTAATGTCATCCCTAAGTTATATTATGATGTTGTTGAAGATCTTAAAAAATTAAGGGTTGACATTTCTATTTATGAATTGTTGAAATTTCCATTTTTGTTACAGAAGATGTTGCAAAATATTTCAGAAAATGGAAAAAATGGTAATTCAAATGGTAACAAGGTTGTGCAAAGCAAAGTTCCACAGAAGACTTCCACTAAAAACAATCATGATCCTCAAGATAAAGGAAGCCTTCCTGTAATGCTTGTAAATAATGTAAATAATAATGTACATAATGTAGATAAAGTAGCATTAAAAACTACGAGTAAGAAATCACAAGCTACTACTCTAAGTACTCGCAAGAATGTACCTCCTTTTCTTTTAACTTTCAAAATATTCAACAGAAATATGCATAATTGTACGGTTGACTCAAGAGCATCATCAAATGTGATGCCTTGGTCTATCTCCCAAAAGATTAACGCTGAAGTGGAACCATCTTCTTTGAAAATCGTACAACTTGATCGAACAGATGTAAAAGTTATAGGTGAACTAAAGAATGTATTGATTAGATTATCGTCTAACCGAAATCTTTATCAGGTTATTGATATAATTATGGTGGATATTCTAGAAGTATATGGTCTATTTTTTAGCAGGGACTGGTCGGAGCAGCTACACGGTTACTTCGCAACGGACTGGTCTCACTTATGGCTTCTAGAAAATGGTAAGCCCAACACGATCAGAGTGAATCGTGAGCATTACCTTAAGTTCACGGTCACATATTTGAACGAACCTAATGAACCATACACACCTCCTGTTGATTCACCTGAAGTCCAAGGGATGGACACCTACTTCGAAAATTTCATGGTTGAAGTTTCACCTATCAACAATCCAGAATAGCAGTCTGAGATCATATTATATGTGCAACCAACAACTTCTATGCAACAGTCCCGTGAGCCCGATGGAAATCAAATTTGGTCTTTATATTTTGACGGTTCCAAGTCTAAAGAAGGAGCCGGTGTAGGCTGCATAATCATCGATCCAGCAGGTAACAAGACATTATTGGCTTGTAGACTAGAATTTGAATGTACTAATAATACTGCAGAATATGAGGCTTTACTGCAAGGTCTCAGAAAAGCTCTAGATATGAACATTCAAAATCTGGTTGTTTTTGGCGACTCTGAAATAGTGGTTAGACAGGTAAGAGACTCTATACATTGTTTTTCCCCGCATCTCAAAAGTTACTAGTCTGAGGTATGGAGTTTAATGAACAAATTTTCCGCTTTTAATATAAATTCCATTCCTAGACTAAATAATGCTGAAGAAGATTTACTAGCTAATGTAGCCTCTAAACTTCTTCTTGCAGAAGGCCTATCCCCAAACGCATTCTCCGTGGAGCTATTGTTTCGACCATCTGTTCCAGACAATATCACAAACTGGAGAGTATTTGACGATGATCAGCAGATCACTAACTTTCTTCATATGGAAGAAACCTTTCAAGGCGCAGTGATAGATGAACGCACGCATGACGACAATTTTCACGACTTTACAGTAATACCTAATCCGAAATCTCCTGAAGCTCTATCGGACATGATAAATTCCATACCCAAATCTGTTGTTAGACTAGAAAATTTTTATGATTTTGAAGATAAATTTAAAAAGACGGTCAATTGTAAAACTAATAGTTCCTCATTATCTTACGAAAAAAGTCAATTTCGGGACTAATGAAAATCCTTAGTGTATCAATTTAAGCTTGGGATGTTCTAGACATGAAAAATCTGCTTTTGTTAAATTATTTAAAGAATTCAAGGATGTCTTTGCATGGACTTACGATGATCTTAAAACATTTGATCCTAACATTATACAGCATGTCATCCCGATGAAACCCCAAACCTTACCCTTCCAACAGAAATTGAGGAAAATGCATCCTAAATTAGAACTGACCGTTCAAAAAGAATTGAATAAACTCCTAAGTGCTAAAATAATTTTTCCTGTTAGACACACTCAGTGGGTATGCAACCTCATCCCAGTTCGGAAGAAAAATGGGGAAATTCGACTTTGTGTCGATTTTCGAAACCTCAACAAAGCATCTGAAAAAGATAATTATCCTGTCCCTCCCATGGAGAAGATCCTTCAACAAGTATCTTGTTCCAAGACGCTATCCTTACTAGATGGTTTCTCTGGATACAACCAAGTCTTGATGTCTCTGCCAGACCAACTAAAAACTACCTTCCGTACCCCGTGGGGCACTTATGCCTATCACAAAATGCCCTTTGGATTGATTAATGCTAGTGCTACCTTTCAGAGAGAAATGGACATTGCTTTTCGAGGCTTAATCAATCACTATGTAGTAGTTTACTTAGATAATGTGACCGTTTATTCTAAAAATAAAGATGATCATCTAACTCACTTACGAGCTGTTCTGCTACGATGTCGTAAATACGGCATCTCCTTGAACCCCAAGAAGTCCATTTTTACAGTAGAACAGGGTAAATTACTAGGATTCATTGTGTCCAGTGATGGGATGATTATTGACCCCGAGAGGACTCATGTCATCGCTAAACTTCCCCCACCTACATCCAAGAAATCCATGCAGTCTTTCCTAGGCCAGATTAATTTCATGAGAATATTTGTCCCCAGCTTCTCCGAAATGGTCAGGCCTCTCCAGAATCTGATTAAGAAAGACACCCAATATCACTGGGGACCCACAGAAAATCAATCTTTTAATGACATAAAGAAGGCCATAATAGACGCTCCATCTCTCATCAGCCCTGATTTCTCTCAAGACTTTACACTCTATACTTTTGCCTCTGATCATAACTATGTTGCAGTCTTAACTCAGAAGAATTCCGAGAACAACGAAGTACCCATCGCCTTTATGAGCTCTGCTTTCAAAGGTGTTGAACTTAACTACCCAGCGGTCGATCGGCAAGCCTACATTGTTTTCAAAGCAGTTAATCATTTTTGGTCCTATCTTTTGAAGTCAAGGATGAAAGTCATTGTCCCCTACCCTGCCGTAAGGAACTTGTTAGTGCAGAAGGAGTTAGGAGAGAAAAGAGCTAATTGGGTCACCTCCTTACAAGAATATGACCTAGAGATCACCCCAGCACAGATCGTGAGAGGCCAAGGATTGTGTAAGTTGGTTGTTGATTCAGAAATAGGACAACAAGAAGAAAGTGATACGTCAAACCTAGAACAACGCGATCAAAGTTTGATCAGTTGCACACAAAACCTCGTAAGTCCTTGGTACGAAGATATTATATTTTGTCTTGAACATGGATTGGCACCCCATCACCTTGACCCCGCCAAGAGAAGAGAATTGAGACTAAAGTCCGCCTCCTTTCATCTAGTTAACGGTATACTGTTTCGTCAAAATTTTGACGGTGTACTGATGCGTTGCCTTGAAAAAGACAAAGCAGAAAAAGTCTTGCTTGCGTTGCATGCAGGAGAAGCTGGTGGTCACTTCGGTGGCGATACCACTGCTCATAAGGTTTTAAGAGCCGGTTACTACTGGCCCACACTTTTTAGGGATGCCCATGCTTTGTGTCGCAAATGTATCATCTGTCAGAAAGTATCAGGGCGGTTGCAAAAACCAGCCTTCCGTTTGCAACCCGTTTCAGTAGATTCTCCTTTCCAGCAATGGGGCCTTGATATCATAGGTCCTATTAACCCTCCATCCTCATAACAACACAAGTATATTGTGACAGACACTGATTACTTTACTCGATGGTCTGAAGCCGCCGCGCTAAGAACTGTTAAGACAAGTCAGGTGATCACTTTTCTAAACTCGAATATCATCACTTGTTTCGATATCCCTGATTTCCTAGTCTTTGATAACGCTTCATACTTTTCTTCTCTAGAGATGAGTCAGTTTGGTTTGGAGAAAGGAATAAATCTTAAGCATACTGCTAGTTACTACCCCCAGGGAAACGGCTTAGCAGAATCAACAAACAAAAACTTGATCAAAATCATCAAGAGAACCGTGGCTGAAAATCACAAGAACTGGCATAATGCACTATTAAACGCACTGTGGGTTGATAGGGTAACACCCAAATCCGCTATAGGTAACTCCCCCTTTTTTCTCGTTTATGGCAGAGAAGCCATTCTGCCACCTCACATTCTTCTTCCTTCGCTTCAATTGTCACAAAAAGTCCAAGAAGAAGATTGTCCTCCTTTAGAAAGCCGCATTAACACTTTGATGAAGTTAGAAGAAGTAAGAGCCTTAGCTAAGCGTAAGTTAGACCAACATCAACAATTGATTAAAAGCTGGTTCGATTCTAATTCTGCTTCTGATAGGAATTTTGAAGTAGGCGATCTCGTCTTAAAGTGGGACAAACCACACGAAGGAAAGGGTGAGCACACCAAGTTTCAAAAACTTGTGGCTTGGGCCATTTTTAATTGCTGAAAAGTTGGGTCCTAGTTCCTTTCGATTATAGAATCTTGAAGGGAAGCTTGACACCTATCCAGTGAATGGTCAAACCCTGAAAATATACTTTTCCTGATAACTACCCTTGTATATTATGTAAATATTGCTTTTGTTTGCATCTTTCGTTTGCTTTATGTTTTGGTTTTTGATTTCAATTGATCAGATTTTTGTGTGTTATTTTAAATATGCATATTTGTGCACTGAGCCATTCAGACAAAGACCATAGAAAAATTTCTTCGCTGAAATAACTTCTGAAAGTTTGTACAACATCAGTGATATATTCATGGAATTGATATTTATGTTGGAAAATTTTGTTGTTTGAAAGAAGTTTACTGATTTCAATCTCTGAGAAAAGTTTGTCATGATCATCTATTATCTTTTTACACTGTCCCTTTTCCGTAAAGGAATGACTCAAAAAGATGTCTCCCTGTCATAGGAAGTGTTTTAGAAATAAAACATCTCTAGAGATTAATAAAGGACAGTGTTTAAAAATTCTGATGAGGTCTAAAAAGTATGTTGAAAATCAAGATTATCAGCGTCACCCTGCTCAGTTATATATTTACACAATGAAAACAAAATAAAAATATTAATAAGAGTTGTGGGAAGTGCTTGTAAACCCGTCGGGATACTGAACAGTTCCACTGGCAGCGGGTAAATGCAAGCATGGCTCCAAGACAACTTCGTCGGGGTACTGAATAGGCCTGCTGGCAGCAAAGCAATGTCGGGTACATGAAAATCTATAAAAAAAAAATTATAAGAAACCTCTTTAATGTCCTTTATTCTGATCTAGAACTTCTTCACAGGATACAGATGTCAGAGTGTGTTAAATGGAAACCATGTCGAGGCTATGGATGTCTGCTGGCAGCAGTGGCCATGCCAACAGTATTGAAGATTTTATCATTAATATCGTGACTTGTTGATCTTAAGACTGTTATTGGTTTTCATCTTTTAAAACATCGCTGGAAAAGATGGTAAATGATGATGTTTGTACGATTTTTTGGTTGTTGTTTTTGAGTTGAAATTTTCTTTGTTGTTCTAATCTGAATTTATTTCTTTTGACAAAGATAACTGCTTCTACCAATGTGTCGCCATTGTTGGCAGCCAATTCAATTTTTTTCCATTTTCCCTATAAGCTTCCTACACCTATGTCTTATGAACTTCAAATTGTCATCGCATTTTGCAAATAGACGATATTTTCATTCCTTGCGACATTTCCAGATTGGTCTCCATTTAGTTTTCACGACTATAAGCTTGAAAACTCCTCCATCGTTATTTGAACTGTCATGATCTTTTATTGATATTTTGAATGGCACTTACCTTTGGATTATCATTAAGTGGCTAAAAGATTTTTAAACTGTACCCATTTGCCTATTCTTACTTTAATTGCGCAACTTGATTTTTATTTAATTGGTAAGGCATTGAGCATGAAAGTTTATGTTTTTTGAAACTTCCCTAGTCATTCAATTACATAGGGGTCATGGTTCGTTCTTGTTTTTATACATAATGTGATCCTTATGTTAAAATTTATATAGCTCTTGCCTTGTCGATTTTATGGAAACGATTGTCACAATGTTTTAAAGTTTTGATTACACTATTATGCAATGGTGCGTTGATTAAACGTTTGGGTTTGATTTCACATTGAATAGTCATGGTTTGAAATGTTACAATGGCGCATTGGTATTTATCATTTGATTTTTGGGTCGGCTGAATAGTATGATTTGAACTATGTTATGATTGTTTCAACTGTAGGTTAATACGTCGGTTGTACTTCGCCATTAATATTTTGCATGGTGGTAAGTGGTTAATGCCCCCGCTTTGATCGTTCATAGTGGTTAGACCGAGTGACTATGCTCATGTGTGCTGGTGTTTTCGACCCAAACCCTTACCATGTGCTCGCACCATGGCTCCAGTCGTGAGGGCTGAACCGAATGGTAGCCAGGCTCTGTTGATGTTCAACAGTGCCCGCAGTGACCTTGAAGAAAATGGGTGGCTCCCGTTCATACAGAAATTTTATGGTTTTAACCTATGCATTGCTAGGCAATTCGCATTGACCTTTGATGGTTGTCAAGCCAAGGTCGGCGATGTTTAATTGCAAATTGATGAGTAGTTTGTAAGTCTTGCTATGAGTTTTCCTATCACTGGACAACGATGGTCCAAGAATTGTAAGGTAGAAGAAGTCCCTTGGACTTTTCTCTTTCAGTCGTGTAAGGTTGGCTCCTATGACAAAGGTTTACATGTGACCATGCTTAAACAGCACTGGCATGACTTATTGATGATCATTAAATAGTTCATCACCTGCGAGGGTCGGTATGGTTTTGTTTTCTTGCACCACCTTCGTTTGCTTATGGTTTTTATGGGTTTTGAGCTCAATATGCCATACTATCTGCATAGAAGCCTGTTCAAAATGTCTAAAAAGTACAAAAAGAACCAGGCTGACAGCAACCTTTTTCACTATGGGTTGGTTAAAATGATTGTTGTTTGTCATCTGGGGTTACACTGAGACTGTTGGAACAATTTTCTTGCTCGAAATGGTTTTGAGGATTCGAATCCTCCACAGGCTGACAAACCTGTGGTTACCGAGAACAAAGCTATACCCTCGATACCCTACAGTATTTTGTTACCTAAACCCTTACCCGACTCCCCTATCGACCTACCCCACTCTGTGATCAAGGATGTTGAAAATGTTAAGCCTGTGGGAAAGAAACCCAAAGCCAAACCCATTGCAAATGACAAAGGCAAAAAGAATGTGCGTCTAATCTCTAGAATGGTGAGGAACAAGCCAAAACCCCCTGTCAATCCTGACCCTATCGTGTTGAGCGAGGACTCGTATTCGGAGATTGAACGTTTTTTGGCAAGTGAATATCCCTATTCGGAAGGTTTGTGTGCCAAACCCTCATTTGACTTCATGTCAAACCTGCCACCTTGTTTGAAAAACGACCCTAACTACCCAGGCATTAAGTTGCCTTGTGAAACCCCCAGTCATTCATCTAAACCCTCTCCTGCTCTGTCGAAGCCTACAGTGCCACCCTGTGATCAATGCGGCTTATGGTTAGAAAGATATTATCTTGATGTGTCGATGCTACAGTAAAAGATTAAATCTTTGGAGGACTAGGTTACGTTGCTTACCCGTCAAAAGGCTGAGCTACAGACCACTGATAAGAGACAAAGAACGACAGGCTCCATTTCATTTAAAAATGTAGAATCGGCCACGGTTGTGGTTAATTCTAAGCTGGCATAATTGGATAGCCTCGTCACACAGGTATGTGCAATATCAATCATTTTTGTATATAGTATGAGTTTATATAGAAATTCAAATTTGGTTTGAATAGCTATGTTCAGTATTGATTGGTTTCGTTACATTGTATTCTTAGCCTTGCTTTGACTGAATGGAATTTTGTTTCCCAGTTTAGTTTTGATTAGATTTTAATCGATCTGATTTGATTTGATATGGATTTGAGTTGTTTGATTTAGCCAAAATGAATGCTCTGTTGTCGATTGAAGTCGCTTGATAGACACAAGTTGTTCCTCATATTTTGATTCTGAACGTAATCGCATTTCGTTTTGATTTCGTTATAATGTATATGCTATGATTGGTAACAATTGTGATATGGTTAACTGTTACGGTTTTATGTCTATATAGCTTTCAACCAATTCGAATACAGTTTAGATTGTTTTGAAATGTTTCTCTACAAATTCACCCAAATCGTGAATGAATTCAATTCGTAACAGTTATGTGAAAACCGGTCAGTTAATTCATTTTGATTTGCTGTTAGAATGACCCTGTCATCGTTGGATTTGTAATGAATATTCAGTTACAAGTTGGTTTGTAAAACGAGATTGGATTCACTGTTATTCTATATTTAACTCAGACACGATTTGTTTCGATTGTTGCCCAGTTTATGATCATCACTTCTGTCGACTTGATGATGGTTGTGATCATTATTAATTGATCATGTCTGTTGAATGTATAATGCTCAGTAATCGAAATCTATGCCGAATTTTGGTTGATGTTGTTATGTTTACCCATGATCGTAACAGTCTTTCCATCTTTGTATTTTAATTAAAATGACATGAATTTTATGCTACTATAATGAATCGATTCTGGTCATGTTGGATTAGATCGTATCGCATACGATATGATTCACTATGGATATCATTTGATATGAAACAGTCTTGTTATTGTTTGACCCGATTTTATGGTAAAATGAAACAGAGTATTCTTACCCCTGTTTTTGATTGAATCACTTTTGGTTTTGTTTAAATGATAAAATCATTTATCATTAGTGATTCGTTTTCAATGTTTATTGAAAGAAGATTGGATTTGATTCTTTTAAAAAGATTTGATTTGATTTCTATCCGATCATGTATGTTATTTTAGACTAGCTACAGAATCAGATGATTATGTAGCTAAGTTTGTAGAATCAAATTTTTATTGTTTTTCTAATGAAATATCTTTCTAACTTGATATGTTTGGTCTATTGCAGATCAATTGACGGACGGACAATTTCGCCCATCAACAGATTCTCCCAAGAATCAATAGAGATTATTATGTCTTCCAACATCCCCTCGGGATTGACTTTGGAACTATCTGCAAGTTGAAGAACAGTGGGGGTGTCTCTCAAGAATCCTTGAAGATGTATTCTTAACATGGTATCCTTCGTTATAACATTTATGGTAGCCCCTAAATCTATGAGAGTATTTTGGATCAAGGTTTTATTTATTTGAACATTCACTAAAGGGTTTCATGGATCCAAGGGATTCACGGTTCCAAGTACTTAGGTACAATTAAATTTCCAAGCATAAGGTCATCTAGTTGTCCTATAACATTTATTGTAGGTGTATCATTTATTTTTCTCCATGACCTTTTGATGCACTCTTCTTTGATAAATCTATTGAAATGGGTACACATTTGATGGATTGTAGGAGAGGTATATTTACATACAGACTATGTATCTCTCCTAAAATTTATTTCTCTTCAGAAGTATAAGTTTTCTTTTCATTTAATCTTTCAGGATAAGGTGGGGTTTGTAGCTGAGGTAAGATAACATCATTTTCCTTAGGTTATACATCTTTTATCATCTTTGGTTGTTTTTGTAAAAAAAATCTTGATCTTATATTAATTTCTTGTACATCAAAGAAGTATGATATGATGTTTCATTGTTGTACATAGGTTGAACCTGCCTGTTATTTGGAATGGGGGTAGGTTGAGAAGGTAGTTGTGGTTGTCTAGGAAGAGCGTTATTTTGTATAGTGTTATTGGGTTGAGGAGGAGGAGGAATTAATGAAATTTGTTGAAAATTTGGGGGCCTCCATCCTTGTGGAGGTTGATTCCACTCGGGATTTTTGTTTTGTGGCATGCTATGGAATGATTGATATGGAGGAGGAATAGGTTGTCCTTGGTATTTCCATGGATTTGGAATTATCTAAGAATATGGGTTGGAACTATACCAAGGTTGAGAAGACACCTTTGTATTATGTTAAGCCCTAATATTGGCTCATTACACCTTAATTGGGGCATATTAGATTAGTAATGTTATTTTATTTATGTCGGCTTTAGGCCATTAGTTGTAATTTAGATTAGTAATGTTATTTTAATTATGTCATCTTTAGGCCATTATTTGTAATTATACCTTCCAATCTCCTATATATACCAAGGAGACATTTTCATTTTGAATCATCTTGTACTTGAACATTTAAGTGGGGTAAAAGGAGGTTTCCCCCTTGAAGAGGCTTATTATCTGAAATTATCTCTTTTTCAAAGCGTTGAGTACTTTTCCTGA
>ML780469.1:81112-97119 GCA_009831015.1 Picea engelmannii
CCTCCTAGTCTCCTATATATACCAAGGAGACATTTTCATTTTGAATCATCTTGTACTTGAACATTTAAGTGGGTTAAAAGGAGGTTTCCCCCTCGAAGAGGCTTATTATCTAAAATTATCTCTTTTTCAAGGCGTTGAGTACTAAAATGTTTAGAAGGATTGAAGTTCAAACATGTTTAAAAGGGTCTTCATGCTCTAGGTCTCCTTTGATTGATAAAGAATATAGATTCCACATTTCTCTCTGCTCCTAAAAATGTAGCTTTTAATCCTAGCAAAGAATAAAATTTTACAGTGGGATGATCTTCTTCACAAATTCCACAAGCATCTAGAAGATCTAAAGGGCATCCATTCCTAGGATGCCTCTTAGTGCATTTATGGAAATAAATGGCTAATTCCTTCTCTACTTCTTCCTATTTATTCTTTATATTAAAAGTATCCATTTGCATGGATAAATAATGCATAATATTAGTTTTCATATCTTCTATTAACCTTCCTAATTCAATTTTTATATGGGCCGCAAGGTTAGAATATTGAGGTACCATTCCTCTACCATTTCTACCTTTCTTCCTTGAGGATCTAGAATGGTTTTTGAAGATTTGATTGATATCTTCATAGTCCATTTTATATATACATCCATTGGATAGGATATTTAATGTGTCCATGATATTATCTCTTACTCCTCTTAGTAATACAATCTTGAGTGAATCCTCATCCAACGTGCAGTTGTGAGATCTTTTATAGCTCAAATGAAATCTCTCTTCAAAGTGTTCTAGAGATTCATCAGGTCCTTGAGTAATTCTAAAGATATCATATATTATACCCCTTGCTCTGGAATAGTCCCTTTATTTTTCACTGAAGGTGTTCTTCATTTGATCTCAATCTGTGATGTTGTTTCCTCCAGGCTCATGAACCATCTTAGAGCTTAATCCTTCAAACCAAAAGGAAAAAGTTTAATCTTTCGTTCATTAATAGTGTAATAATATGTCCTACATATAATTTCAAACTCAAACAAAAATGTTTCAGGGTATTCTAAAGCAAGACCATGAAAATGAGGCAAGGAAGAAATATCAATATTTTTCATCTTGGTTTCTCCATTGGTTTCCCATATGGGAAACTCAAATACTTATATCATCTCTTCTTAACCATCCATGGCATGAGGTGAGGGAGATTGACCTTCGTTTGAAATATTTTCAAATTCTCTAGCTTCCCTTTCCAAAAAACATTCAAGTGTTTCAAGACCAATCTCTGTATTACTTGGACCTATTTTTTTGGGGTGGGGGGTTTTGGTAAAAAAAAAAAAATTCCTATCTCTAGGTCAAGACATTCATAAAGGTAAAGGAAATGAAGTTGTTTTTTTTTTTTTTTTAGTTATAATCCTAAGATGCAAAGAATGTCACAAGGAGCTATCAATACTCACTCGAAGCGAAATCACTTGGGATTTTACACTACAAAAACATGTATAGTGAGGTTGGCCTTGTAATTGAGGTATTGTTCCTAATCCTCCAAGTCGCATGAAAATAAAACAAATTAAAATGATGTGCAGACTTTAGCACCTCCCTGGAAATGGCACCAAAACATTATGGGCCTAGGAATAGCAGCAATAATGCTACTACCTCCTTGGCTTGTTACTTTACTTGTCAACTTGAGGTTCGTACAAACTTAAGAGGTGTTGTGTAAATTATATGCAGAATGAATTGAAAGAA
The DNA here is from genome assembly GCA_009831015.1 of Picea engelmannii. Classification (NCBI taxonomy): domain Eukaryota; kingdom Viridiplantae; phylum Streptophyta; class Pinopsida; order Pinales; family Pinaceae; genus Picea; species Picea engelmannii. The sequence continues at coordinate 82,816 of ML780469.1, forward strand.
GTATAGGTCTGAGATTGATCAAGGGGTTAAATGTATGAAATTGAATTGCAGAAAATACTTTAAAATTTTGGATGAATAAAATCACACCAAATTGAAAGAACAGTTGATATAAATTACAGTAAAGGAAATCTAATCTATTGGCATGAAGGAAAAAATGTTGAACCATGGAAAAATGAACTAAATGTAAAGAATGAACTAATTTCATTGTATGACGGGAAACTACATTTAAAGAAGTTGAACCATAGCATAGACTAAATGATATAATTTATGTCTAACCCTTGAATCAACAACAAGCCATATGTTATCTTATTGTATATTGCTACTCTCGTGAAAAGAAGATTAAGATAACATGAGAACTAGAGCTAAAATAGTCCTATAGGAAGTTTCTATAGGAAATGTAATAGTTCTATAGGAATTGTAATAGTATTATAGGAAACTCCTACAGGATGCCAAAAATATCCTTAATAAGGTTTCAAAAGTATTTAAAATCATTGACAAAGATAGACTAGAATATAATGAGGTAAATTTGAGATTTTGATCCTAGAGAAGACACCCATGAACATCCAAATAGGTTGCTAACTCTTTCTACAGGATACTTGTGGAAGCTAACAATTAAAAAAAAAATGACAAAAATCATAGATAACTATGCATGACTATATTAATCTTTAAGAGAAGATGAAACACTAACTTATAACTCATTAACATGCAATAAAAAGGGAAATTGCAATAGGTTTCTTTATCCCTCTTGAGAATCCCTACCCAAGAAGCACAAGGAACCTTAGAGAAACTCTAATAAGTTGAGAACATGGTCATCTTTATTTCATTAAAATCAATAGTACATCAAGAGAAAAAACTCCAAGTCTTCAAAAAAATTTATTCTTAACAAAACTAAATACAATATCAAAATTTTGGCTCTCCTTTCCCCCTTATGCTAGAGGTATATTTATATGCTTGAGACTCGACCTATATTGTTGAATTGAGGAGTAAAATGGGAAATTAATGTATCTTATTCAATATGATATAATCTTCGAACTTTTTCTTGCAAGGAGTGATCATTAGTGAACTAAGAGTGCTCTAGAGTTAGGTAGGGGACAAGGTCCCTTGATTCTTGGATGGCAGTTCTCTTAAGGGGACAAGGTCCTTTGATTATTGGAATTCTCTTCTATTTGATAGATTCGACTTGTTTGATTCTACACACATTATTTATCATATGCATTAGATCAAAAAGGTACTATACACATGAAATTCCACCTCAAAATCGTATTCACTAAGCAACATACAAAAAGTACTCATGACTATATTAAATATGGTCAGAAAGGCAAATATTATTCATGTCATGGTGAAAAATGTGTCTATGATGATCCTTTGAGATAGGAAATATTGAGTCTCATCAATTGGGTAAACAAGGATGAAAAGATCAATGTAACAAAGCAGTGCAATATTAAATTTGTTGTAAGTGTTGATTTTATAGATGAAGTAGAATTGGACATAGTACCACTATATGTATGTGGAGTAGTGTTTGAAAACCCCTACATGTATATGAGGGATGTTATATTCATGTGGAGAAACAACTAGTACCGCCTCATCAAGGACAGGAAATCCTTCATCATCAAATGCACAAAGGAAAATAAAAAAAATTCACTAGTAAGTGTCAATCAAGCTAAGAAATTGATTAGTTCTAGAAAGAAATATGTTTTACTTTTCTTAAGAGAAAACCAATATGATGATGAGTTAATAAGAGTAAAGGCATCCCTTGAGGGGTGTGCTAAAAGATAAAGAGAAAAAATATCAGTTGGAGGAGTTGTTATAGGAATAAAGAGGAGTGTTCCAGGAGCCTAAAGGAATACCACCTAAGAGAGATGTGGAGCATGAAATACAGATATTGCCAAACTCCCCATTGTTGAATATTGGGATTTATAGACAATCCTCTCTAGCAGAAAATGAAGTAAAGAAGCAGTTGTAACAGTTGTTGGAGCATGGTGTGTGATTTTACCAAGTACCTCACCTTGTGGGTCACCCATCATAATTGTTCCCAATAACGATGGGACTTGGATAATGTGTATCGATTACATGGCATTGAACAATATTACACTAAAGAATCGATACCCTCATCCCAGGATCAATGATCTATTGGACCATTTTCATCATGCCAAGTACTTCACTAAGTTGGATATGAAATTAGGATATCACGAGGTATGAGTCAAAGAAGAAGATACATGGAAGACTACCTTCAAGACAAGGCAAGTTTTTTATGAGTGGTCGGTTATGTCATTCAGTTTATGCAACACACCAGCTACATTTATGAGACTAATGAATGATGTTTTATTCCCTTATCTAGATTCATTTGTTATTGTCTATTTGGATTATATATTGGTTTGTAGTGATACCTAGGAGGAGCACATATCACATCTTATGCAGGTATTAGAGACCTTGAAGAAGCACCAACATCTAGCTAATTTCAAGAAATGTGAGTTTTCTCAACAATATTTGGTGTATTTGGGGTATGTAATCGGTGGAGGCGAGCTCAAGATAGATCCTACCAAGATGGATGCCACATGAAATGGCCAATTCCTACAAATGGCATAGAATTTAGGAGATTTGTTGGGGCAGCACAGTCTTTGTGGAAGTTCATAGCTTCATTTTCACCAGTAGTTGCACCACTCCATGCAATAAAAATGGTAAATAAGAGTTTTCAGTGGGGTAATGTTAATGTTTATGCCATTATTATAGTTCTTTTCATTTCAATAGATAATAGCATCATAAGAACAAGATCACTGAGAAATACACATTCACGAGAGACACAACATTTATCTTGGGAAACCCTCTAGGGGAAGAAAACCCAGCAAAAACTTCCTTATCATAAATATCTTATACAATGTTCAAGAGATAACTCAAACCAATACAGATAGTCCTCCCCAAGAGATGCGCCACTCTTCTTCTCCTCTCTCTAACTGGTAATTGCAGCTTGCCTCATAAGATAATGAGCAAGTGAATTGTGTGATTAAAGTGAGGCGCTAGCCTCCTATATATACAAGACTAGCACGTGTGAAAGGGTTTCACTGGCAGGGCTGACCTCTCACTTTGGGTGGGTAAACCCACCTTTAATTAATTATGGGTCTTCAATAATAACTATTGGGGCCGACTTCTTATTCTGCCTATTACAATTGGCCGATGACCAATCCGCAAAAGGGGATTTGGTCCTAATACAATTACCGACATGATTAATCCACAATGGGGATTAATCCTAATAATAAAATAAAAATAATAATAAGAATGCTCTTCGCAGTTACATTATTTCAACAAGTAAGAATCAACAGAAGGCCTAAGATGAGTTGAAAAGAAATACCAGTCAATCACTAGTGCTCGTGCTACCAAACTTGCAAAATCCCTTTGAAGTGGAGATAAATGAAATTGGGCATGCCATGGGAGAAGTCTTGATGGAGGGAGGAAGGATTATTTGTTATCATTCTAAAATTTCATGGAGCAATCCTCAACTACCCTACCTACAACAAGGATCTCTATGCCTTGGTACAAGATGTCAATGTCAAAAAGTGTTACTAGGAAAATCACTCTATGGCATGGGGTAAACCATAATAGACGGAATGACTGTAGAAATCAACTCTAATATCAAGTATGTTATATAAATGTAAATTCTACCAAGACAAGATAAAGAGCCTACCTCGTCCGAATGTTCGATGAAGACCATTGGTGAGCACTCAACTCAAATATTTATACCTGAAACTTGTCCTCAACAACCAAGATATGTAAGCATATGGTGATAATATATAAAATTAGCACATAAAATAACAGAATCCATTAACATTCATAACAAATATGCCCATGGAATAATAATTCAAATATTTTCAAGACATCAATTGGATGAGAAAAGAGTATTTCTATTAAAATATGATAAATAGAAGTATACAAGTGACAAACTTCTGTGTCGGCACGTCTCAAAACCAAGAAACTAAGTCCCTTCCAGTTGGGCCTCCATCACTTTAATCATCCACCAAATGCAAGCTCATATAAGAGAGACAATGAGGCTCTCCATCAAAGAGGGAAGAGCTTGGGGGTTGAACAATGTGTTTAGACTTTAAAGTACAAAGGGATGCAGGCTCAATGTGAAGTGAAAATTTCTCCATGGTATATTTTCTCTCAAAATTTCAATTATCCCCTCTTCCACGGTTTGGATATGGCCCATTTTATAGCCTTCAAATGGAACTTAAGGGCCGAGTCGGAACATTTCTAGTAAATGGAAGGTCAAGGATCATGGTTCTTGTGACGTGACATGGAAACCCGACACAATTTTTAATTTTGAGCACCAAACTCATTGTACATGGGTTTTAGTGATGCAACCTACGTATATGCATGATTTCTGACTTATAGGGCATGTAGATGTGGGAAAATATGATATTAAGCTTTGGGAAGTGAAAAAGGGGACTTCAAGTTTGCATAGGGAAATAGAAAGGCCTTCTGAGCAAGTTACACGGGGTGAGGAAAATCTTGCTATAACAGATGCCCCCTAATGTGTGAGGTTAGATGAGTATCTGTGATGGACGAAATACATTATAATTCCCAGAAGTGGTGTAATGGAGACCCAAATGGATGAACTAGTTTCTCATGAGAATATTGCAATCCATAATGAATTTGTACACATGGCTTCCAATCTTAATTACACTGCAGATCCATTTGGAAATATACCAAACAGTTGTTCATGGCCGTGAATAGGAAGTACAAAGTAGATACATGCCAAAGGCTTTCATAGTCATGAACAAGGCCCAGTGAAAACCAGTCTCAAAATCAATCTGAAGATATATGTATACAATGTAGTACAATTTGATCCCCCGTGATCACTGAATTCATATAGGTATTGGTCCAATGAATGATAACAACGAATCAAGAAAGATGCTACTATAAACTGATGTCTTCAAGTCTTCTACACTATCTGCAAAAGGTGCAAGTCTACATCATGTGAATAGAGGAGTTGAGGTCGAACACAATGAGACTTCATTTGATTACTGGTCATTAAGGTATATCGTTAACAAATGCGAGACAACCTACCAATAATGAAAGTAGGTATCAAGAAATCGAGTACATTCTTGCAAGTGTGAATAAAGGTGTTGAGGTCAAAAACTTGAAGAATTCATCGATCAGGAAACATTGATGTATTCCCAATTGTCGATGGTGAGAGAACCTACCAATGATGACTACAATCCTCTAGGTACTCATAGGACTCTAGGCCTCATTTCTAGAATATATGAGTTGAATTCGCTGGAAGGAGACCCACTGAAAGGAGAGCATTAAGGTATCTCTCATTAGTCAGCACGAGGTACAAAGCAATATCTTGATGATTTGGAGGAACTCAGACGAAGAATATGTTCACGAACCAATGACCCTATGCGTCTTTCACATGCACCAGATGCTAGCAATGCATGAAAAATACCCTATGAATAGCAGCCAATAAGGAAAAATACCAACAAAGCAGAGGAAACCACCAATAAAGCTAATGGAATCCAAGGCACTGCACGAATCCTAATGTGTGAATATATTTCTTTCCATAGAGCACAAGGGAAACCCCCCAGTTAGCGACCAATGAGGATATGTCGACTGTTGGGTTTAAGGTTACCTACCTATAATGAAAGTAGGACCAGGGTGCACGGTAGGACTACAACTTCATGTAACTTTGAGACACACTGAGGGTATGGCCGACATGAAAATTCAAGAGTTATAAGAAATGTCAGACATAGGCTTATAGACATCCTTTGAACAAGAGCATGAGACATATGGAGGAATCTGGTAGCATAGACTTGATAATGAAGCTTTCTGATGCAGGGGACACCAATCAAACTCTCTATAGGGACTGGAAGAGTAACCAGTCGGAGGAGTAAACTCTAAGTAATGAGATCAACTTCCTACGTTCATGCTAAACCCAAACTTTGGATGACAAGTGGACTCAAAAAATTTTGCTATGTTCAAAGGTGACATGACTGCTACCAATATGAGATAATATTCTTTTCCCGGCCATTTTTTTTTGTTTTTTCATAGGAAAATTAATGTTATGATATAGAGGAGAAAACGAGTGTCGTGAGTAAGCAACTAGTTCCAACAGTGGAATATACCTATGCTCAATGCAAGGAGGTGCATGCAGGATGTGGACACTCGGGGGAATGTTTCCTCTTAGGGTACAGAGTCTCAAGCTGCAAAAGATATAAACAAGTCTCTACTTGGCTAGTGATGCAAATTGTTAAGGTAATAGGCTTGTAATGAGAAAGCGAGAACTAGAAATAGGCTCAATACTGCAAGAAAGAGAATGGCATGCAGTTACAACTTAACTCCAAAGAATGTCCTTTTTCGTAAATTTAGTCCCCTAGGCCCGAAAAAGTATAAAACAATACCTCGGAGAAATATTCTAGCCACTAGTGACTAGAGTATATAAACATCCTTTCAAATCCAATTAACGAGTGTGAAAGAGACAAGTTCACTTGGCAATCTTTTCACTTTTTGAGAGAGTCGAAAAAGAGATTAAACAAGACTTTGTGGGAGTCCCATAGGTATAGGTCAGAATGATTATGCGTAAGAATATGAGGTTCAAATGCACATTCATAGGAGCTATAAGGACTCATGGTCTTTATGGAATAATCTTTGCATGGGCACCAGATGGCATAGAGGTTCTAACTAAGGAACCCATGTTTGGTAAGCCTCTACCATTCAATAACAACACTTCTAATAGCAGTAGGAAGGTTTTGTGTCACTAATAAATGGGTTTGTACCTAAGGCATACAGATTGCAGTCATAGGATAATGCAAATATGCAATATGGAGTGGAAACCTATCCTATTTGTTGGTCAAATAAAATACCTACCGAAGTCACGAACGGGAGATATGATGCTAGAAATCGCAAAAATCCCTGGACAAAACCACCAAAACCAACTCCTTCCATTGTACTATTAGTCCATTAGGTCGAAAAATTAGCAAAAACTATGTGAAGTGGATAAAAATAACCAATTTTACCATACCATTTGACTTTTTTACCCACATAGTGCATTTTGGACCAATTTTCCCACAATATTCAAGTGTTGTTTGTGGGAGCTACGAGCGACGGAATTGACAATCATCTAGACCAAGTAAGTACTCTTTCTCTCCTCTTCATTTCTAGTGTTTACAATTTCAAATAAACCCCATTTTTTGAGTTCTAAAGGGTGCAAATTATGAATTAGGGTGTACGCGGGTTATAGTTCATTGAGTCGCATATATGGAGACATGTACGTGGGAAAGGAAAATCCTACCCGTGTATATGTGGCCCTACATGCGACTGTTAACATTACAGCTTGCGTACAAGTCCATAAACAATTTTTTTTAAGAGTTTGACTCAAAAAAGCATTTTCCTTTTACATGATGATACTTGAATGGAGAGAGAGAGAGAGAGACAGCATGAGGAAGTGGATGTAGCTATGGAAAGAGATGCAGGGACCCAAATTTCCCTAAAAATATGTGGGCTTTATAAGTTTTGGGCTCTCAAAGGAATGAGGGATCAAGTGATATTTCTTCAAATGCTAGTAAACTCCTGGTATCTAGATATAGAGGCCTTCAATATCAATGGGAAACCATTGAGAATTGAAGTAGAGGATATCTATTTCATCACAGGATTGTCTCGTCTGGGTGAGGTGGTGAATCTCAAATCTCAGGGAGCTAGGAGTGGTATGAATATAGAGGACTGCATTGTCACCCACTATTTTGCAGGCACAGAGAAGGTATGGAGTCAACTCCCCATCAGGGTGATTGAGAACCTGAGCTTGAATATTGTCGTCCTTGTACTTACATAGATCACGGGGTCGGCCTCATTGCACCAGGAATCAAGGACACTCATTTTTTATGCAATGGAGTGCTTGCGACCCATATTTTATGACTAGTGTACCTCGCTATTGGCTAACATGAAGAGTTAGCTGAGAGACTACAAATAGGGGTGGAAAAGAAATTTTGGGTTCACATATATCTTGTGTAGTTTTTTCTTTGATCGGGTTCCAAGTTTGAGCCCTAGAGTGGATATCATTCCAAGTGGACTGCGTGATCCATCCATGTCATGGTAGACCAAAGTGATGAGGCAGTTAGGAGGTGGTAGGGTTTCAACCCCATACAAAGATGATTTTTTCTTATGGTGGCATTGACAAGTGATATCCATAGACAAGTACCCTTATGTTGGGATCGAGTACAGAGGAGATCAAGATATTCCATTTGCACTAGACTCCACCTACGGTGATATAGGTACGAAATTTTTTTATATATTTCGTTTTTTTGTGTTTTTCAAAAAGATTAAAAAACACGAATATTTTTGGATGGTATAAAGTATTGACAATTACTTTGTTACGCAAATGTAGGTCTGTGATGACCAGATGGACTCCCACAACATGGGCAGAGGCACTAGGGAGATGTGCCAATGGGAGGAGATGTAGAGAGAGTGCTACAAAATGTGCAGGGGAACCTGTCTCATTTGATGCATAGGATTCCTGTGGTTCAGGTGGAGGATCTGTCAGAGGCTATGCAGTGGTAGGTGGTGGGTGTGCCCCATGCATGGCTATGAATATTCCATCATCTCACAAACACCATAGTATGCTATCACGATATGCATCCGGTGCCACCGGAGTAGATTCCATGGTCATTATATCTACTGGACATATATGTATTTTGAGGGTGTGAGCCCCATTTTGTACTTTGACACCATATTTTTTGGAGAGATGAAATGTGTTGTCTTTACTTTAGTTATGTGAAAAATTCCAATATAGAACATAATTAACATATGCATCGGATACATAATTAGAACTTTTATTTATGTGATTATAAGTAATAAAATCAAAGTGTTGTTCCAAAATTCATACCCGTAGGAATATTCAGAGTAGAGTAAGGTCTCGCACATGGTAATTGTTGTTAAACTGACATACTACAAACTGGGAGTCCAGGAAAACTTCTAAAGAACGAACAGCATGTGAAATGGTGTCACATAAAAGATATATAATGTCTCTATACTCGACCACATTAATCATTGATGGCCCTAGACAAACGCCACCTGAAGACACCAGTTGACCCTCGGGTGAGTAAATGACCCAAGCGGCAGAAGCCAAGTTTTGTGTATGACGAATGGAATTGTCTATGAATCCTAAGAAAACTGAAGACTATGTTGACATCTGTCAACCAAGGGAAAACTCAATAAGAAAGCCGATGATACAAATGAAAAGATATATATACACTAAGATACACTATTATAAAAATATTTACACCCAATCTTGGGGGATCAAGCATAATATATTTTCAAGTAGAGCCCATTTCTGGGCTCAGCCAACATATTCCTTCATAATCTTCCAATTCATAGGCTCCTTTTTCTAAGACATGTCGCACGATATAAGGATTGTGCCACATGGGGTTGAACTTGCCTGCCCCCAACGATTATTTGGCTTGGTCATACAAGAGGACCAAGTCACCCTCAGAGTACTGTCGAGGATAGACAGACCTATCATACTGGACATTAACTAAACGATATTCATAGAGGTGTCTCGGTGCTACTCATCTAAGCTCTCTAGGTGTATGAGGTGTTATTCAAGATCGGAAGTGTTAGGTAGGAGCTTAGTTGGAAGTTTAAGGGAAGGTTCGATCCTTGGCGACCAAGAAAATACATCACGAAATTCTTTGAAGAGATCAGTGTAGATTTGAATTTATTCAAGTGAACAATCTGCACCAATATATACATTTTCAATTTTTCCAGGAATTTGAGACATGTCGATCGTGACAGTAGGAGAGATAATCGTCATGTTTCCTTCATCATAAATTCCATGCATATCTAGTGGAACCACTGCGTGACCGACCATCTCACTCAAGGTATATCTAAAATCGTCATGTTCGATCCTAAAAATATCTGGGAGGAAGTAAGAGCAATGATGCATATCATCCCATGGCCTATCAAGACCATTCATGGCCTCTAAGATGGCTTCATCTTAAGGTAAAGTATCATCAAGGAAATCACATGAGAAAGATGATGAGGTGGCCCATATGGGCTTAAGAACAGGATCCTCATCGTTTGTCTATGAGGAGACAGGATCGGGTTCAGCAGTAGAGTCAATAACAACTTGATACGATATCTTTGTCGTTGACAATGGCATTGTCATTCCAATATGTGACTGACCTTCACAAGATATGGTCGGGGAAGGTAGGGTCCAAGGATCGTTAAAATATGAAGTGCGGAAAGGAACGAACCTCATTGACGAAGAAGACCTACTAGACATGGCATAAATGTGATGAATTGGTTCCATGAAATCAAAGGTATCCATGAGGGAGGAATATATTATGACATCAATATCCTTATTTTTCGGCTGAGAATTGTCAATCATGGGGATCGAAGGTACTAGCATGCGCAAAGGATAATTAATCAATCGTCATTATTTTCCCTTCATGAGGAAACCATAAAGTACGTAAAACAAACGATGTGACTATAGTCATAGCATAAGTCAAGTTATTCCCTAGTAATAATTTATAGTCAAGGGGCGCATCAACCACCTCGACATCCACCTGCACTATCTTTCCACCTACTGTACCGGAAAGGTAGGAATAATTATGTGGGGACAAAAATAACGACCCTCAAATGCAGTCAACATAGTCATATATTGAGAGAGGATTGGAGAGCCAATGGATTTCCAAGAGGTTAGGGACATCATGCATGGTGCAGCGCCTTCATCAATAACAGTACATTTCATGGTATACTTCGAGTAATCCACATGGATTTGAAAGGCCGTGTGTTAAGGCAAGCAAGGCTTCACATTCGTGACGTCAAACTTGATAACCTTAGAGCCACACGAGTCTAGAGATCCTAACGCAGATAACAAGGCATTCCTCCATGAAGGACACATCTTGAGCACCTCCAAAGTCGACATCGCAAAAGGGGTTTGACCCAGATCTTCAATAATCGAATAATTCTGAGCATCTCTAACATTAGGGTTGTGGATAGAGAATTTTAGTACTCCTTTCAAAATACGAGGCAAAGGCTCTGGATTTTTGATCTGTAAAGTTGTTTTCGGAGGATGGGGTGACTCTAGAACTAGAACAGTCTGTGAATATATGTAATCGTGAGATAGAGTGGCTACATTAATCTGAGACTTGACCGTATTTACACATATATGGTCACCTTCGTGCGGCGGTGGGTTTTGATTCCCACCAAAATATAGACCTTTTTCACCATAAAATGAAATTGTTATATCAAGGTAGCATTATCATCCAATAGTTGCAGAGTAAATGAGAAATCATACACATACACAGTACACCATTGTTTTTACGTGGAAATCCAAAGCGGGAGAAAACCACGGAATGTTTTTTCTTATATGTCTTTAAGAATTGCATTCATTGGAAGCACCAACTTCCTTTTTTTTCCAGCTGCAACTAGAAGGAGGCTCCAACCCCCTAGTTTCTCAGGATACAGCCCAAGGGAAGCTCCAACTCCCCAATTCTCTATCTACAACCAGAAGGAGACTACAACCCCCTATGTTATCTAGATACAACCAGAAGGTGGCTACAACCACATGTTCTTGCCCCATCCAACTGCCCTGAAATATAAGTATAATGATGGAACCATTGTCACATTATCACTGTGATATATACTATTGTAAACCTGTACCAATCAACCTGCACCAAACAACATGTATCAATCAACCTACACCAAACAACCTGTAATCAACATGTACCATAAACAAGTGCATCAACCATGCACCAACCTATACCTCGACCTATACCATCGACGAGTGCATCAACCATGCACCAAATATGTACCAATCATGCATCAAATACACATAAACTATTACTCATCAAGATGTACCAACATCATCAACTATACACCTCATGTATGTGCCAACTCATCAACTACTTGTCTCAACCATGTACCCAACATGTGCCTCAACCAAAATACCTCATCATCCAAATCTGATTTGTAACTTTGTAATAGAATTGGTGTATATGATCACATACCTGCAAACCTTCCTTAACTTTAACAACAAGAGTGATCAGGGGATCAAATTTTCCTCAATTTTCAAAGTGCTCAGAATGCAACGAAAATAGTGCCATTGCATCCGTCTCGTCTTCCTGATTTCGGCGGTATATTTACTTTCTCAAACGGAGTCCATATGGAGAAGATATAGTGATCTGTTCACCAAGCCAAACAGGCAAAAATTTTGGATGCTGACTGTACCTGTCCGTACAGTCTGTACAGTCCGTACGGTGACATGGTAGGACCGTACAGGCCGTACGGTGGTGATGTGGTAGGAGCTGATTGGTCCATTATTGGCGAGTTGAATGTTGACACGTTTCCTTGGGTGGTCAATAATAGGAGGACACGTGGCCCAATCCAAGGGCGCCACGTGTCACTCACTAGTTGGCTAAGGAGTTCTATATACAAAATGTTGGAGGCCGGGAGGTTCGACCCCCAGACCTCTCCTCCACATAGTACCTTTACGAATTCCAATAACCAACTTGCCGCCATTCGTTCCTTGCAATGGATACAGGTTTCATTATATTTATGGTTGATTATTGTATTACACGGAAAAGGGGGGCGGGTCGGGGCTTAGCCCCAACCCGTGGTTTCATTCCACACCATAGAACCATGTATATAAAAATGCGCGTGGATTTAAATGCACGAACCAAATTTTGTATTACCATATATATATTATATGGTTGCGTGCGGTTGTTGGTGTGTGGGACTTGGTATAGCCCACGGTTTCTTTGTATTGGCATATGACCCTAATCCGAGCACGTGGGAGGTTATGCCCGTTACAACGAATTTAACCACCTTTTAGCCAAGCTCACGGTCATGTGCACCATACGCCCAAGTGCCAAGGCTGTTAGGGGCTGGCGCGCCCTTAACCGTCCTACGGTTTGCACCGTTGGCATGGTTGCACCCGGTGTTGGGTTTTTACGCTTAAAAGAGCGTGTGAGCCAGGTTCGTTCAAGGAGGGTGTGAATTCTAGAACCAGAGACAACAAGCTTGGAGAAGGAGACTTCCAGGAGGCCTATCTTTCTCATTTTTCGACCGATTGAGGTGCTGAAAGAGCCTAGACAGGGGTTTTGGGACGCTGGGAAGCCATTGGAGCAGTTGGTTTGACAGTTTGAGCAATGTAAGACATGTTTTTGAGCATTTTTTGAGTAATTAATAATAATGATCCATTGGAAGCTGGACCAGGAGATGTAGCCCATAAGAGGGGTGAACTCCTTTATCAATTGTTGTGTTTTATGTCTGTTGTTCAATATTTATGCTGATGTCTATGTGTATTTTGCATAAGTAATCCTTAATTTATGTGTTGCAAACTTATACATTTGCTTTAAACACATAACATTTCACTTGCAATAATTATTCAATTTTTTCAAGTCTTCTTCAATTTTAGATCAAGTTGGTATCAAAGCACTGGTTTTGAAGACTTGATTGTTTGCAAGTATTTTTTCTGATGCTCACAAGGTTGAAACTCACATGAGGAGAAGGTAAACTTGTGGAGCCAAGTTCTTATCCGACAAGGAGGAAGCAGTTTCATTCACCGCAAGTTGCAGAGAGACATTCACCAAGCATGGCTAATGCAGATGATCATGAACGTGTTCCAGATGAAGAAGTAGATCTCAGGAAGACTATCATACAGTTGAGAGATATGATGAAATTCATGATGGAACGAAACATGATGTCGCAGGGTGAAGGCTCCATCCCTTCAATGCATAAGGGAGGCGGTGGTGACAAGACTCCAGGAAGAGATGGAGGGAATGGTGCTTCTCCACCACCCTCTCCTCCATCATCATCATCTTCTTCTTCTTCTACTACCAGTTCGAAACATCTTCCCAATGGGCATGGTAAAACTCCTTCACAAATTCCTTCATTAAAGCTTGATATAAAATTTGAGTTGCCACTTTATAATGGAGAAGTTAACGCTAAAAAGTTAGATAACTGGATACGTCAAATTGAAGTCTATTCTAGAATACAAAAGATTCAAGATGATGAAACCAAAATTTAGTTAGCTTCATTAAGATTAGATGGTTCAACACTTATTTGGTGGGAATCTAAGACACAGGAAGAAATGAAAAAGAATGGAAAATTTTTGCTTTCTTGGAATGATTTCATTATAGCAATTAAAAAGCAATTGTATCCATTGGCTTATAAACAAAAGGCAACCATGGAATGGAAGAATTTTAGACAAGCAAAAGGACAGAATGTACAAAGTTTTACTCAGGAATTTAGGAGAAGAGCTTTGGTTTTGGGAGTTGATTTGTCTTCACATGAAACATTGCTCAAATATAT
>ML780469.1:107405-118635 GCA_009831015.1 Picea engelmannii
TAGCTCCCATGGCTGCAAGTCTCCTCCTAAAACTGACCTACATCCAAAACTAGGCAAGCAAGGCTACAAGCATGCTATTTCTATTCATAAATTAAGGTTAGATATAAATTGTTATGTATAAATCAAAGAAAAAACATAAAAACCATCATTTGGGACAAGGAAAATAGATTATTTTATTCATTAATCAAGTATTGAAGTTTACAACCTTTGCAGGCCGACACTCTGTGAAACTAGTCCAGGCTCCTCTTAACAATGCTCTGAGTGCACCTTCAATAAGCCTCTTCTCACAATCTATTGATCACCTCAAAGGGAAGGGAATGGATTGTATGGGAGAAAAGGGGCTAGAGAGGGAATGTTGATGCATTAACTCACAAAAGGTTGCAAATGCTTGGTCAAGGAAGGAAAGGGAATTTGGGAAGAGTTTCATCATTCTAATTCTTGATTGTGGAATGAGACCCCAATACCTCCTTTTATATGACAAAAGGATAGTTATTTGATTGGAGGACGGGCTATAGCAGGTGAATTGGTTGGGAAACCTCCAATAGCCCGTAAATCCCACCGAATTCCTTATAAATGTTTAATTTTTGCAACTTTTGGAGGTATGCACAGGTTTTTTAGTGTGCAGGAAGCACATGTATGCGAGTTTTATAGCATGCAACAAGCGTATGTACACTGGAAATAGTGTATCAAGGCACATAAATGCTCTAAAAATTGGTTTTTTAAATAGAGTTCCTCAGTAGTGATTTGGAAAATTATGCAAGTAGGAAGGCCAATGCCATGTATGCATGAGTAGGGAATTTTAGGGCCATAACAACACCAAAATAAACAAAAATTCCAAATGCACTCAAACAGGATATAATGGTTAAAAAGGGGCCTCCCTCACTAGAGTAGGTATGCCTCTCCCAAGAGGGGCCTAAGATTTCCTTAAAAATATTGGAGGTATCAGAATCAGTTATAAGGGCCCTCATGGGCTTAATAGCGTAGTCAATCAGATCCCCCTAGAGAGGTAATCCTCCATAAAGGTTGTGTGTTGGTTGACCCTTATCTGACTCAGGGTACCTGTAGAATAACCCCTGCAAGTAACTTATGTGGCTACCTATGTCAAACAACTAAAGACACCAAGATATAACCAATGTGTAGGCGAACAGTCTTAAGTCAGATCCACCGTATGGGTAGCGTAACAAAGCCCAAAATCTTGAAAGCACCACCTCTTAGGGAGGTAAAGGTACTAGCAATACCCCCAAATACAAATAGATCCCCATAAATATCTCTGACACTAAGAAGGTATTAGAGGGATATCTCTGCAACCAACTTCATGCGACCTCGTTCTTAACTCCAGTGTGAGCGGAGCCTCCTGACGTCACTAATTATACAATGGATTTCACTACTCCCTTAGTGAGACACATATGTTGATTTTAATATCCTTGGATAAGTTTACTCACAAAAATCCTATTCCAAGGCCATATATCCTATGCTTGTTTGTGTACTTCTGAAAAATAAAATCATTTCTAATCAATTTTAAATTAATTAGGGTTACTTTTAAATGGCTTTGCTTACAAAAAAGATGTGGTCATGAAACTGATGATGTTATGACTCAACAAATTAAAGAAATGAATATGAACATAAAGCTAAGTCCTAATCTTCAATTCTCAAAAAATGATAATCTTTTCAAAATGCAACTTTCAATTCAACTCTACAATTTCAAGTAAGATGCAATATTTCCATATATATCAAGATCAATACTAAACACCGAAAAGAACAAATGATAAAATGAAAAATGTATATTTTTTTTATTTTCAATATAAGGAATGAAAATGCAAGGACTGAATAACAGCTTGATATATAGATCCTACTACAAGCAAAAGAGACAAGCCAAGAAGGATACCAAGAAGCAAACACTCAGACCAAGATGCAAGGACAACCAATGAAAAAGATGATGAGAAAGAAAAACCACCCAAAAATTCAACCATAAAAAGGTTTCCTATCACTCTGCAAGAACTCAACAACTTAGACAAAGACCCAAGAAGACTCAGGAACCATCAAAACTCACCCAGCAAACATCAAACTCAGCAAGTAAGCAAAAAAGGTTGATGTACAGCATGGGGTAAACCAAAATAGACGAAATGACTGCAGAAATCAACTCTAATCTCAAGTATGTTATATAAATGTAAATTCTAACAAGACAAGATAAAGAGCCTACGTCATTCGGACGTTCGATGAAGACTACCATTGAGCACTCGACTCAAAGCTTTATACTTGCAACTTGTCCTCAACAACCAAGATACGTAAGCATATGGTGATAATATATAAAGTTAGCACATACAATAGCATAATCCATTAACATTCATAACAAATACGCCCATGGAATAATAATTCAAATATTTTCAAGACATCAATTGGATGAGAAAAGAGTATTTATATTAAAATATGATCAACAGAAGTATACAAGTGACAAACTTATGTGTCAGGACGTCTCGGAATCAAGAAACTAATTCCCTTCCAGTTGGGCCTCCACCACTTCAATCCTCCACCAAAGGCAAGCTCATATAAGATAGACAATGAGGTTCTCCATCAAAGAGGGAAGAGCTTGGGGGTTGAACAATGTGTTCATACTTTAAAGGACAAAGGGATGTAGGCATTTCGTCCCATGGTAAGTTATTAATTATATATGTCTTTGTATTGATTCTATTTATAAAAATTTCTTTTGTTTTAATTTTTTTTATATACACTAGTGTTATTGATTGTTTGTAATTGTACAGATAAATTCTCCCAGGTGTTTGTCTCCAGATTAATATCTGCCAAGTAGTAGTAGAAATACTATTGTAGAAAATGTGGAAGACGGTATGAATATTGAAGATCACATCAATCCTATGGAAGAAGATGACACCAATAATATTGTTGAGTCGAATGATCGGACAAATAGATTGATCCAGGACATCTTTGCTCCTATCAATGAGGAAAATGATGATGATATTTATGATGTACCTCTGCTTGAGAAGGAAGAACAACCCCTTTTTGAAGGCTCAAGAACAAATATTCTCTCTTCTATAATGTTGTTGTTGAACTTGAAGGTATTGAAAGTTTTGTCAAACACTTGTCTCACACAAATACAAAGGTATGTAATATAATTCGTCACATATAATTCGTAAAAGAGGTCATTTGGAAAATCAAATTTCCCATGGGATTTGCTTCAAACATAAAGAATATCTTAACGAAGAAAGGTGAATTTGGTGGGGTGAAAACTCATGATTGGCATACCTTCATTAAGGTAATTATTTTGGACATAGATTTCTATATTGGTAAATATACAACTTTTTAGTATTATAATATGGTTTTCTTTTCCTAAAAATTAATGATCCCTTTGTTGTTACAGTATGTTTTACCTCTATCTCTACCCAACAACTTTGACAACAATGTAAAACAAGTTATATATGATCATGGAAAATACATGAGGTAAATATTAATGATTTATATGTAAAATCATTGTTGCTCAACTTGTCGACATCTATTTTACTTTCAATGTATATATATACAACATTGTTGTTGAAACCTATTTTTGATTTGTTATATCATGTGTAGGTGGTTTTCATCTAAAGAAATCCATAAAGAAGATATAAAGTATTGGAGGAGATAAATTCCTCGGCTAATGCGTGAAATTCAAAAGTATCTACCTCTAACATTTTTCAACGCACAAGAGCTCTACCTTGTACACCAAGTTGAGGAGATTGAAATGTGTGGACCTATACACACAAGGTCAATGTGGATGGTGGAGAGGGTCTTGAAGTCATTGAAGGATTTCATTAGACAGAGAAAAATTCCCAAGGGATCTATGGTGGAGGGCTATATGGTATATCGATCATTGGTGTATATTAGTCAATATCTTCCTAAATTAGCAGCAAAAATCATGAAGGTACCTCATATTTGGGATCTCAATTCCATTAATAAATTTGAAGCGGAGGTCTTGGTCGAGAAAGGTAGAATGAGGAAAGTGGAAGGTAATTAGATGGTAGATATCTATAATACTTTTCATTAATATTGATTTATTTCTATATTGTACTTATTTAAGTTTTAGTTAGCTTCCATGATCAATTATTATTTAATCTTTACTCTAATTACTAATTGTTATTATTTTTCATACAGTTGGTCGAGAGTGGGATGCACTACATTTATACATCAAAAACATTATTGATTGGATGAAACTATGAATATATCGATGTAATATGAAATGTAATGGTAGGTTATCATGGTAAGGGGTGGCTAATTTTCTTAAAGAATATCATTGTAATCAAGATACCAATATTACTCAGAGGGATATTGATTTAGCATATGGTTTAAAAGATAAATAAGCAAGCATATTGTTCACCCACATCATGTTTCAGTTATTTTCCATTCTATTAATCTAGGTCATGGTGTGTTTCTTTTAGAAATTTTTACTAAGTCTAAATATCATTTTTATTCATTGACAAATATGTATTTTTTATGTGTGGGGAATATTGCAGTTGAAACACCACAAGGCTCTTTTGTGCAGTGGTTGTAAATTTTGCATCAAAAAGTTGGATGATAAGAAGAAAACATGTGATTTTTGGATAATTGCAGTCTTTCAGGTCACTAATGTTTCCTCTAGAATTGGCAGGCATCCAACAATATCTGAAAAATAGATACTACGGGTATTTGAATGATATAATCGAGTGTGACTTTAATTCCTTCAAGTTATTTTTGTTCGAGGTCAAATGGTACATGTTACTGATGAATGAATGTGATCCTGAAAGAACTATTATTGAGCATGCCAATGGATTTACCATGGTTAATACAAGGACGTTTGAGTTGGGTACAAAAACTTATGCTCTTCCAAGCCAATGTGAGCGGGCATTTTATTCATAGGTTCCAAGTAAAGCAGGTTGGTCATATGTTGTTAGACATGATACAAGAGGAAGTCTTGTAAAGTAAAATGTACCATAAGAATATGATATTGAAGAAGAAGAAGATGTAAAGGATCACACATTATATGTACCATCATATGAAGAAGTCGAAGAAGTTGAGGCAAATGTATATGACAATGTTCCCAACGATGATATTATCAAAAATGAATTTGATGATGATGATGTTGATATGGAAAATCATTTCAACATTGATTATGAACCAGATGATTCAAACATTGACTTGGATGAGGACTTATATGATCAATGATATTTCATAAATGATGAAATGTAGGAGTTATGTGATCGTTATATCTTATCACAGTCATCATCGAGGTCATGGTCATCATCATCATCATCATCGTCATCCTCATTGTCAGCGTCATCCTCATCATCAATATCGTCATGGTCATGGTCATGGTCGTCATCATGGTCATCGTCATAATAAAGGTCATCATGATCATTTTCATCATCATTATTGTATTCTTCGTCGTCATCATCATCATCATCATCATCATCATCATCATCATCATCATCATCATCATCATCATCATTATCGTCATCGTCGTCATCATCACCATCATCATCGTCATCGTCGTCGTCTTCATCGTCGTCGTCGTCGTCGTCATCGTCGTCATCGTCATCATCATCGTCATCATCGTCATCATTGTCGCAGTCATCGTCATTATCATCATAATTTTCATCATCGTCGTCATTGTCATTGTCGCATTTGGCATCATCATCATCGCCATCATCATCATCATGGTCGTCATCATCATTTTCATCATCATTGTCATCATTCATCGTCATCATCATCATCATCATCGTCATCGTTGTCGTCGTCGTCATTTTCAAAGTCGTCATCATCATTATCATTGTCATCGCCATGGTCATAGTATTCATCTTCATCATCATTGTCGAAGTCATCATCATCATCATTAATGTAATCATCATCGTCGTCATTGTCATCGTCATCGTCATCGTCTTCTTAGTCTTCATCATCGTCATCATGATCATCATCGTTGTCATCATCATGATTTTCTTGGTCATCATCGTCGTCATCATTGGCATTTCCATCATCATCATCATTTCCATTTTCATGATCATCATCATATCATCATCATCATCATCATCATCATCATCATCATCATCATCATAATCATCGTCATCATCGTCATCATCGTCATTATCGTTGTTGTCGCATTTGTCATCATCATCGTCATTTTCATCACCATGGTCATCGTCGTCGTCGTCATCATTTCCTAAGTCATCATCGTCATCATCATCATCATCATCATTTTCATTAATGTCATCATCGTCGTCGTCGTCATTTTCATCATTTTCGTCGTCTTCATCATCATCGTTGTCATTTTGATTGTCGTAGTCATCATCATCATCATTGTCATCGTCATTATCATTGTCATCATCATCGTCGTAGTCATCGTCATCATTGGCATTATCATCATCTCCATCATTTCTATTGTCATGATCATCATCATATTGTCATCATCATTGTCGTCATGTTCATCATTGTCGTTGTCATCATCATTATCACAGTCGCCATCATCATCATCATCATCATCATTTTAATCTCCATGGTCATCATCATCATTGTCAAAGTTGACATCATCGTCATCGTCATGATCATCATCATTAATGTCATCGCCATAGTCATTATCATTTTCATCATCGAAATCATTGTCATCATCATCGTCATGGTAATCATTGTCCTCATCGTCAAGATTGTCATACTCATCATCATCATCATTATCATCATCATCATCATCGTTGTCTTCGTCGTCATCGTCGTCTTCGTCATTTTCATTTTCGTCATCATCATCATTTCCATTGTCATGATCATAATCATATCATCATCGTCGTCATCATCGTCATCACCACCATATAATCAACAATATTGTCCACTCATATCGTCCACTTGTTCCTTTTATGTTGCAACCCTAACACCTTAAGGGAGGTTCCAACATAGCTAGGGTAATGGAGGAATCATCCCCCGTGAGGGTGCTAGGTCTATATCATATGCATATTTCATTGTTTTATCTTTATAATTGCATACCTAGTGTTTATTGGTTATATCTAGTGTGAACGTCATTTTGGACATGGATCACTATTAGAGGACTATCACAACTCTACACTTCAGTACAAAGAGATTCATCATCTACAACAACGAGTTCAAAGTGAGTTATCTTCCTTTTTCCATTTTCGTTTCTAGCATTATGGCTTCTATCTCACTAAAGGAATTGTTGATTAATTAACCATAGTGAGTTGCTCCAATTTCCTTTTCTAATTTGTTGGTAAAACTTAATTGATATATCATTATAATCACCTATATCCCTAGGATATCATTCAAAACAAAATCATAAGATCATAAAACCATGGATTGGAGACCAATATGCATCACTATTAGAACCATCGTTATTCCACCAATAATTGAAAAGCTGACCTGTTTGTACTATCATATTAAGGTGTGTTAAGAGGTTCCTAAACCCTTAACAATCTCAATTTTAAGATGTGTTAAGAGGTTGGTAGGTTCCAAGGCTTAATTTGAGCTTGGAACTGATCAAATCTAAATATTTTGACTTGAACCAAAAACAAAATTTTATTGGGAACATGTAAAACCTAAAATTTTAATTTGCATTGTAAGTAAGTGAATTTTTTGCATATTGAACTAACATTTACTATTTTTATGCTCATTGTTGCAATTTTACTACATTTTGGAGACTTAAAATGGTTATATATCTTTGTCATATGAACTTTGATTGATGTGAAATTTTTTTTAAAAGTGGATTTTTTAGGTCTTTTCAAAGTTTTTTTTCTAAAACTTCCCCTTAAATTCAATCCTTATTACATTTGTGAGTGGTTTTGAAACAACCACCATTAAAATATGATTTTTGGTAGTGGTTTTTAAAATCCACTCCTAAAATATTTATTCTTGAACTTTTCGAGGAGATTTTTGAAAATTACTGCCTAATTTTATGGTCTGCAACTATGTCTTTTGGCCTTGGTAAATTGTTGTACTGGAAACCTTAAAATTACAACCATATACCATTGTTGTGGTGGTTTGGGATCTACACGTATCCTCCGGAGCTAAAAGGGAAACTGTTATGGCCTAATACCCCATATTTCAGGTATAGAAAATGAAATGGACCTAGTGAACTAACTTGTGTGCATCAATCCTTAAAATGGTGGCCACATATCACTCATAGGATAAATATTCCCTATCTATGGCATGTGTGGTTTCTAAGACATCACACATGGACCATGAGTCCCTAAGGTAATTTATATGATCTTGTACCATGTTGCTTAACCCTAGACCATTCCTTAGACCATGAGAACCATACTTTATGTTACAATTGTATTTGAAATTTCCATTTTTATATCACATGGAACATGTGTGATGGATTAAATCCCTAGGCATGGACCATGAACTCCAAATCTAAATAATGTTATGTCTTAAGGATTGTTTGTTTGACCTTGGATCGAGACCACCAATTTTCACTCATAAGACAAAATGTTCCTATGTAAAACCTATGATGTGGTGGCTTGAGATTATTTTCGACATAACTTGGGGTATCTAAAGATAAATTATAAGGCATAAGACCTTTTTTGTATGGGTAAATCAAAATAAAACATAAGTTAAGGTAAATATCAACATCAACTTTAAAAAACTAGTACTAAATTTTAAATACAAATAAAAAGGATAGACATCAAGTGCATTGAAGGATCAAAATTGAAAACCTATAATTGTTGCCATTAGGTGAACATATCTGGTGACAATCATTTATTGTCACTACTATTTTGAGGTAGTTTTGGTGATGGGCATTAGGTCGGGATTATCACCTAGTTTGGTCACAAAAATAGGAATTGATGACGGGCCTAGAAAGATTGTCACTAATTTAGTTGTGAAAACATTAATTATCTAGAAATCATCCTAAAAGGTCAGTGACTATTTTAGTCACCAAAATGACTTTAACGATTTTATTTTTGGGAACTTTATAGCCTTTCCAAACCCTAATTTTATGTAAGGCGCACTATGTATTGTGTCTTTAATAAGGGATTGGTCAGTAGTAACATTAAGTTACAATTAATAGGGATATAAGCCACAAGGGATTTTCCATTGTGTCTTTAAACACCAAATGAGATGGCCCTTGAAAAAAATGTTAATAAATAACCCTTGGCATTCCTGAGCGGTGGAATACAAAAACAAGAGATGATGATGGAAAGTGATGATTTTGATTGTCATCACCATCATCGTCGTCGTGAATATGAATAGGAATTGCATCTTCGTCGTTGTCGTCATCATCGTCATCATAGTCATCGTCGTCCTCACTGTCATCATCGTCATCCTCATCGTCATTTTCACCACTGTTAATCAACATTGCTAGTGTCCCACTCCTCATCATCATCATCATCGTCATCATTGTCACTGTCATCGCAATCCTCATCCTTTTCATTTTCATATCGTCAAGATCGTCTTCATCAATTCCATACCGTGTTTTGGCCACTCACAACGGTGTACGCCTATTTTTGAAAGCTTCCTTCTCCATAATATATAATATGTATTATATATATTTATAATTTATAATATAAATTATATAAATTATAAATATATAAAATGTATATTGTATATTATGTATAATATAAAATATATAATATATATTTTATAATGTATAATATATAATATACAATGTATAATATAATGTATAATATATAATATATAACATATAATGTATAATATTTAATATATTTTTTTTATATTTATAATTTATATATTATAAAATATATATAACAAAAAACTATATTCATGACCATTGTAACCAGTCTCCATATCCCGACAGCCATAGCTCCACTCTCGACAGAGACTACTCTCAATCGGATACTCTCGATCAGATATCCCCATAGCCCTAGATCATGTCTCGATAGAGTCTCTCAATCAGATATCCTGACAGCCCAATCCTAGCTCGACAGAGGAGACATAGGAGATAGCTTGGCTCGATAGAGGAGACAGAGGAGATATCCCATCTCGACAAAGAAGACAGAGGATCTTGGCTTAATAGAGGAGTGATTCCGCCAAAATCAATAAGTGATAGAGAAAAAATGTTAACTTTCCTTTCTATCATATTGTGTGAAGCTCCATGATATGGAAGCCATTTGTAAAGAATCACCCCATCTCTGTGATACGTATTTTAGGGATTCACATATAAATGAATTCAATGCCATGGAAATTGTTTCGTCAAAAAATTAGTAAACTACAAATTTCCCAATCCCTGTAACTCTGTTTTGAATTCTTGAAAACCCACCATGGGAGATGATTCACCAAATCCACTATAATACCTAGCTCGATAAATCACATTGTTTCTTAATCAATTATAATATATTTCACCATGGATAGTCTTAAAAAATTTATCACAAACATGATAGTCACATGGTATCTTGAGCTTTAAACATTTTGAGAGAATGATCACAATAGAAAAGGTAATCCTAACCAACCATAAACAGAATAAATCCCTCCACAAGAAAGGAGAAGAATTTAAATGTCAGACTAGTTTAACTATTTTTAAACTGAGTAATTTTTTCTTTCTTGATGAAGGAGGTTCATGTTCATATGATGATGAGAGAATAGGTGAAATAGAGGTTCCTTTGAGGTACAAACATCTACTGATACCATGGGTACCCAATGAAATTCCTCAATTGGACATTGAGTTCTATGACAATGAGAGGATTTATTGTATTGCTCCATCATCCATACATGGTCTGGGTCTATTCTCCATGGAGGGTATAAAGGTGAAATATGGAGGACTTGTTGTGTTGATGTAGTATTTCGGACCATATATATTCCAAGTATGCAAAGATATGTAGTCATTGTAAATTACATACAGCTAAAAGACAGCGATCACAATAAAGGAACGACCTTGTATATTGATGGAAGGCCAAAGGCATCAGGAAATATTGCAGGGCTTATTAACAGTACAATACCCAGGACAACAAGAAAGCGACCCAATTGTATATTTGAGGGGCATGAAGAAAATTGAATATTCATATGTGCAGTGAAAACAATAGCTGCAAGGGAAGAGTTTTTGATCTATTACAATTTGAATTGAATTGATGGAAGCATTATTATTATGGGGGTAAACATGTTCTTCCAGTATACCAAACCTGTAATTAATGTTTTCATTTTTATATATTTAACATACATTTTAATATCTCATGTTTCTTAGATTATTTACTAACATTCTAAATTGTCATACATCTTATATGTGGCAGGGTGATCGTGGGAAGACACCAGCTAGCTCGGA
>ML780469.1:118735-130881 GCA_009831015.1 Picea engelmannii
GTAAAAGAGGTCATTTGGAAAATCAAATTTCCCATGGGATTTGCTTCAAACATAAAGAATATCTTAACGAAGAAAGGTGAATTTGGTGGGGTGAAAACTCATGATTGGCATACCTTCATTAAGGTAATTATTTTGGACATAGATTTCTATATTGGTAAATATACAACTTTTTAGTATTATAATATGGTTTTCTTTTCCTAAAAATTAATGATCCCTTTGTTGTTACAGTATGTTTTACCTCTATCTCTACCCAACAACTTTGACAACAATGTAAAACAAGTTATATATGATCATGGAAAATACATGAGGTAAATATTAATGATTTATATGTAAAATCATTGTTGCTCAACTTGTCGACATCTATTTTACTTTCAATGTATATATATACAACATTGTTGTTGAAACCTATTTTTGATTTGTTATATCATGTGTAGGTGGTTTTCATCTAAAGAAATCCATAAAGAAGATATAAAGTATTGGAGGAGATAAATTCCTCGGCTAATGCGTGAAATTCAAAAGTATCTACCTCTAACATTTTTCAACGCACAAGAGCTCTACCTTGTACACCAAGTTGAGGAGATTGAAATGTGTGGACCTATACACACAAGGTCAATGTGGATGGTGGAGAGGGTCTTGAAGTCATTGAAGGATTTCATTAGACAGAGAAAAATTCCCAAGGGATCTATGGTGGAGGGCTATATGGTATATCGATCATTGGTGTATATTAGTCAATATCTTCCTAAATTAGCAGCAAAAATCATGAAGGTACCTCATATTTGGGATCTCAATTCCATTAATAAATTTGAAGCGGAGGTCTTGGTCGAGAAAGGTAGAATGAGGAAAGTGGAAGGTAATTAGATGGTAGATATCTATAATACTTTTCATTAATATTGATTTATTTCTATATTGTACTTATTTAAGTTTTAGTTAGCTTCCATGATCAATTATTATTTAATCTTTACTCTAATTACTAATTGTTATTATTTTTCATACAGTTGGTCGAGAGTGGGATGCACTACATTTATACATCAAAAACATTATTGATTGGATGAAACTATGAATATATCGATGTAATATGAAATGTAATGGTAGGTTATCATGGTAAGGGGTGGCTAATTTTCTTAAAGAATATCATTGTAATCAAGATACCAATATTACTCAGAGGGATATTGATTTAGCATATGGTTTAAAAGATAAATAAGCAAGCATATTGTTCACCCACATCATGTTTCAGTTATTTTCCATTCTATTAATCTAGGTCATGGTGTGTTTCTTTTAGAAATTTTTACTAAGTCTAAATATCATTTTTATTCATTGACAAATATGTATTTTTTATGTGTGGGGAATATTGCAGTTGAAACACCACAAGGCTCTTTTGTGCAGTGGTTGTAAATTTTGCATCAAAAAGTTGGATGATAAGAAGAAAACATGTGATTTTTGGATAATTGCAGTCTTTCAGGTCACTAATGTTTCCTCTAGAATTGGCAGGCATCCAACAATATCTGAAAAATAGATACTACGGGTATTTGAATGATATAATCGAGTGTGACTTTAATTCCTTCAAGTTATTTTTGTTCGAGGTCAAATGGTACATGTTACTGATGAATGAATGTGATCCTGAAAGAACTATTATTGAGCATGCCAATGGATTTACCATGGTTAATACAAGGACGTTTGAGTTGGGTACAAAAACTTATGCTCTTCCAAGCCAATGTGAGCGGGCATTTTATTCATAGGTTCCAAGTAAAGCAGGTTGGTCATATGTTGTTAGACATGATACAAGAGGAAGTCTTGTAAAGTAAAATGTACCATAAGAATATGATATTGAAGAAGAAGAAGATGTAAAGGATCACACATTATATGTACCATCATATGAAGAAGTCGAAGAAGTTGAGGCAAATGTATATGACAATGTTCCCAACGATGATATTATCAAAAATGAATTTGATGATGATGATGTTGATATGGAAAATCATTTCAACATTGATTATGAACCAGATGATTCAAACATTGACTTGGATGAGGACTTATATGATCAATGATATTTCATAAATGATGAAATGTAGGAGTTATGTGATCGTTATATCTTATCACAGTCATCATCGAGGTCATGGTCATCATCATCATCATCATCGTCATCCTCATTGTCAGCGTCATCCTCATCATCAATATCGTCATGGTCATGGTCATGGTCGTCATCATGGTCATCGTCATAATAAAGGTCATCATGATCATTTTCATCATCATTATTGTATTCTTCGTCGTCATCATCATCATCATCATCATCATCATCATCATCATCATCATCATCATCATCATCATCATTATCGTCATCGTCGTCATCATCACCATCATCATCGTCATCGTCGTCGTCTTCATCGTCGTCGTCGTCGTCGTCATCGTCGTCATCGTCATCATCATCGTCATCATCGTCATCATTGTCGCAGTCATCGTCATTATCATCATAATTTTCATCATCGTCGTCATTGTCATTGTCGCATTTGGCATCATCATCATCGCCATCATCATCATCATGGTCGTCATCATCATTTTCATCATCATTGTCATCATTCATCGTCATCATCATCATCATCATCGTCATCGTTGTCGTCGTCGTCATTTTCAAAGTCGTCATCATCATTATCATTGTCATCGCCATGGTCATAGTATTCATCTTCATCATCATTGTCGAAGTCATCATCATCATCATTAATGTAATCATCATCGTCGTCATTGTCATCGTCATCGTCATCGTCTTCTTAGTCTTCATCATCGTCATCATGATCATCATCGTTGTCATCATCATGATTTTCTTGGTCATCATCGTCGTCATCATTGGCATTTCCATCATCATCATCATTTCCATTTTCATGATCATCATCATATCATCATCATCATCATCATCATCATCATCATCATCATCATCATAATCATCGTCATCATCGTCATCATCGTCATTATCGTTGTTGTCGCATTTGTCATCATCATCGTCATTTTCATCACCATGGTCATCGTCGTCGTCGTCATCATTTCCTAAGTCATCATCGTCATCATCATCATCATCATCATTTTCATTAATGTCATCATCGTCGTCGTCGTCATTTTCATCATTTTCGTCGTCTTCATCATCATCGTTGTCATTTTGATTGTCGTAGTCATCATCATCATCATTGTCATCGTCATTATCATTGTCATCATCATCGTCGTAGTCATCGTCATCATTGGCATTATCATCATCTCCATCATTTCTATTGTCATGATCATCATCATATTGTCATCATCATTGTCGTCATGTTCATCATTGTCGTTGTCATCATCATTATCACAGTCGCCATCATCATCATCATCATCATCATTTTAATCTCCATGGTCATCATCATCATTGTCAAAGTTGACATCATCGTCATCGTCATGATCATCATCATTAATGTCATCGCCATAGTCATTATCATTTTCATCATCGAAATCATTGTCATCATCATCGTCATGGTAATCATTGTCCTCATCGTCAAGATTGTCATACTCATCATCATCATCATTATCATCATCATCATCATCGTTGTCTTCGTCGTCATCGTCGTCTTCGTCATTTTCATTTTCGTCATCATCATCATTTCCATTGTCATGATCATAATCATATCATCATCGTCGTCATCATCGTCATCACCACCATATAATCAACAATATTGTCCACTCATATCGTCCACTTGTTCCTTTTATGTTGCAACCCTAACACCTTAAGGGAGGTTCCAACATAGCTAGGGTAATGGAGGAATCATCCCCCGTGAGGGTGCTAGGTCTATATCATATGCATATTTCATTGTTTTATCTTTATAATTGCATACCTAGTGTTTATTGGTTATATCTAGTGTGAACGTCATTTTGGACATGGATCACTATTAGAGGACTATCACAACTCTACACTTCAGTACAAAGAGATTCATCATCTACAACAACGAGTTCAAAGTGAGTTATCTTCCTTTTTCCATTTTCGTTTCTAGCATTATGGCTTCTATCTCACTAAAGGAATTGTTGATTAATTAACCATAGTGAGTTGCTCCAATTTCCTTTTCTAATTTGTTGGTAAAACTTAATTGATATATCATTATAATCACCTATATCCCTAGGATATCATTCAAAACAAAATCATAAGATCATAAAACCATGGATTGGAGACCAATATGCATCACTATTAGAACCATCGTTATTCCACCAATAATTGAAAAGCTGACCTGTTTGTACTATCATATTAAGGTGTGTTAAGAGGTTCCTAAACCCTTAACAATCTCAATTTTAAGATGTGTTAAGAGGTTGGTAGGTTCCAAGGCTTAATTTGAGCTTGGAACTGATCAAATCTAAATATTTTGACTTGAACCAAAAACAAAATTTTATTGGGAACATGTAAAACCTAAAATTTTAATTTGCATTGTAAGTAAGTGAATTTTTTGCATATTGAACTAACATTTACTATTTTTATGCTCATTGTTGCAATTTTACTACATTTTGGAGACTTAAAATGGTTATATATCTTTGTCATATGAACTTTGATTGATGTGAAATTTTTTTTAAAAGTGGATTTTTTAGGTCTTTTCAAAGTTTTTTTTCTAAAACTTCCCCTTAAATTCAATCCTTATTACATTTGTGAGTGGTTTTGAAACAACCACCATTAAAATATGATTTTTGGTAGTGGTTTTTAAAATCCACTCCTAAAATATTTATTCTTGAACTTTTCGAGGAGATTTTTGAAAATTACTGCCTAATTTTATGGTCTGCAACTATGTCTTTTGGCCTTGGTAAATTGTTGTACTGGAAACCTTAAAATTACAACCATATACCATTGTTGTGGTGGTTTGGGATCTACACGTATCCTCCGGAGCTAAAAGGGAAACTGTTATGGCCTAATACCCCATATTTCAGGTATAGAAAATGAAATGGACCTAGTGAACTAACTTGTGTGCATCAATCCTTAAAATGGTGGCCACATATCACTCATAGGATAAATATTCCCTATCTATGGCATGTGTGGTTTCTAAGACATCACACATGGACCATGAGTCCCTAAGGTAATTTATATGATCT
This sequence comes from Picea engelmannii, assembly GCA_009831015.1. NCBI lineage: Eukaryota > Viridiplantae > Streptophyta > Pinopsida > Pinales > Pinaceae > Picea > Picea engelmannii. The sequence continues at coordinate 123,815 of ML780469.1, forward strand.
TGTACCATGTTGCTTAACCCTAGACCATTCCTTAGACCATGAGAACCATACTTTATGTTACAATTGTATTTGAAATTTCCATTTTTATATCACATGGAACATGTGTGATGGATTAAATCCCTAGGCATGGACCATGAACTCCAAATCTAAATAATGTTATGTCTTAAGGATTGTTTGTTTGACCTTGGATCGAGACCACCAATTTTCACTCATAAGACAAAATGTTCCTATGTAAAACCTATGATGTGGTGGCTTGAGATTATTTTCGACATAACTTGGGGTATCTAAAGATAAATTATAAGGCATAAGACCTTTTTTGTATGGGTAAATCAAAATAAAACATAAGTTAAGGTAAATATCAACATCAACTTTAAAAAACTAGTACTAAATTTTAAATACAAATAAAAAGGATAGACATCAAGTGCATTGAAGGATCAAAATTGAAAACCTATAATTGTTGCCATTAGGTGAACATATCTGGTGACAATCATTTATTGTCACTACTATTTTGAGGTAGTTTTGGTGATGGGCATTAGGTCGGGATTATCACCTAGTTTGGTCACAAAAATAGGAATTGATGACGGGCCTAGAAAGATTGTCACTAATTTAGTTGTGAAAACATTAATTATCTAGAAATCATCCTAAAAGGTCAGTGACTATTTTAGTCACCAAAATGACTTTAACGATTTTATTTTTGGGAACTTTATAGCCTTTCCAAACCCTAATTTTATGTAAGGCGCACTATGTATTGTGTCTTTAATAAGGGATTGGTCAGTAGTAACATTAAGTTACAATTAATAGGGATATAAGCCACAAGGGATTTTCCATTGTGTCTTTAAACACCAAATGAGATGGCCCTTGAAAAAAATGTTAATAAATAACCCTTGGCATTCCTGAGCGGTGGAATACAAAAACAAGAGATGATGATGGAAAGTGATGATTTTGATTGTCATCACCATCATCGTCGTCGTGAATATGAATAGGAATTGCATCTTCGTCGTTGTCGTCATCATCGTCATCATAGTCATCGTCGTCCTCACTGTCATCATCGTCATCCTCATCGTCATTTTCACCACTGTTAATCAACATTGCTAGTGTCCCACTCCTCATCATCATCATCATCGTCATCATTGTCACTGTCATCGCAATCCTCATCCTTTTCATTTTCATATCGTCAAGATCGTCTTCATCAATTCCATACCGTGTTTTGGCCACTCACAACGGTGTACGCCTATTTTTGAAAGCTTCCTTCTCCATAATATATAATATGTATTATATATATTTATAATTTATAATATAAATTATATAAATTATAAATATATAAAATGTATATTGTATATTATGTATAATATAAAATATATAATATATATTTTATAATGTATAATATATAATATACAATGTATAATATAATGTATAATATATAATATATAACATATAATGTATAATATTTAATATATTTTTTTTATATTTATAATTTATATATTATAAAATATATATAACAAAAAACTATATTCATGACCATTGTAACCAGTCTCCATATCCCGACAGCCATAGCTCCACTCTCGACAGAGACTACTCTCAATCGGATACTCTCGATCAGATATCCCCATAGCCCTAGATCATGTCTCGATAGAGTCTCTCAATCAGATATCCTGACAGCCCAATCCTAGCTCGACAGAGGAGACATAGGAGATAGCTTGGCTCGATAGAGGAGACAGAGGAGATATCCCATCTCGACAAAGAAGACAGAGGATCTTGGCTTAATAGAGGAGTGATTCCGCCAAAATCAATAAGTGATAGAGAAAAAATGTTAACTTTCCTTTCTATCATATTGTGTGAAGCTCCATGATATGGAAGCCATTTGTAAAGAATCACCCCATCTCTGTGATACGTATTTTAGGGATTCACATATAAATGAATTCAATGCCATGGAAATTGTTTCGTCAAAAAATTAGTAAACTACAAATTTCCCAATCCCTGTAACTCTGTTTTGAATTCTTGAAAACCCACCATGGGAGATGATTCACCAAATCCACTATAATACCTAGCTCGATAAATCACATTGTTTCTTAATCAATTATAATATATTTCACCATGGATAGTCTTAAAAAATTTATCACAAACATGATAGTCACATGGTATCTTGAGCTTTAAACATTTTGAGAGAATGATCACAATAGAAAAGGTAATCCTAACCAACCATAAACAGAATAAATCCCTCCACAAGAAAGGAGAAGAATTTAAATGTCAGACTAGTTTAACTATTTTTAAACTGAGTAATTTTTTCTTTCTTGATGAAGGAGGTTCATGTTCATATGATGATGAGAGAATAGGTGAAATAGAGGTTCCTTTGAGGTACAAACATCTACTGATACCATGGGTACCCAATGAAATTCCTCAATTGGACATTGAGTTCTATGACAATGAGAGGATTTATTGTATTGCTCCATCATCCATACATGGTCTGGGTCTATTCTCCATGGAGGGTATAAAGGTGAAATATGGAGGACTTGTTGTGTTGATGTAGTATTTCGGACCATATATATTCCAAGTATGCAAAGATATGTAGTCATTGTAAATTACATACAGCTAAAAGACAGCGATCACAATAAAGGAACGACCTTGTATATTGATGGAAGGCCAAAGGCATCAGGAAATATTGCAGGGCTTATTAACAGTACAATACCCAGGACAACAAGAAAGCGACCCAATTGTATATTTGAGGGGCATGAAGAAAATTGAATATTCATATGTGCAGTGAAAACAATAGCTGCAAGGGAAGAGTTTTTGATCTATTACAATTTGAATTGAATTGATGGAAGCATTATTATTATGGGGGTAAACATGTTCTTCCAGTATACCAAACCTGTAATTAATGTTTTCATTTTTATATATTTAACATACATTTTAATATCTCATGTTTCTTAGATTATTTACTAACATTCTAAATTGTCATACATCTTATATGTGGCAGGGTGATCGTGGGAAGACACCAGCTAGCTCGGATCAAGTATAACAATGATTTTCATATCAATTTTTACTTACGATAATTGAATTAACATGTTTATTTGTTGATGTAGATGAACGCACCGTCGGAGTAAGATGCTACGTGGAATGAAATATATGATTATGTTAACCTAATGGAAACAATTCGAAAGGCCTTGAGAAAGACAAATACAGAACTCATTGAATTGGTTGGGTCTAGGCCACTTAAAGAGGAGGGAAAAAAGGATGGAAATTTTAAGGCAAGATATAAAATAATATGGAGTAAGCAAAATTTAAAAAAAAAATCTATTTCAGACATATATTGATTTATGAATTTTTTTTCTGATACCATTATATGAGGAATACTTCTAACATTTTATTTCTATAGGAAATTTTTCATCTGTTGGATATCCTGGTCATGGGGACTCTACTGTTGGTAGTGATGCACAAACCCCACAGCGTCCTAGCATGAGCCACATACCTGCGATGTTATATGCATCTTAATTTGTGGCTCAGAGGATTGAAACTCCTAGGGCCCATGAGATTCCCCCACCACACATGTTATAATGTGCTCATGAGGGTCTACAAGGATAATCTCATGAGAATATTGGTTCTGTGCAGCCAGATCAGACGCAATTTTAGCCTAGGGAAACACGTGTTGAAAGCTCGGGAAAACTCTCCATAAACTTGTTGGTAGACAAAAACTTGGTTCCCTTGAAGATACAATAAATCCCTGGTATTTTTGAATATGTTAAATTGTTTCTACCATTTTATTGAAACCTACATCTTTCATATTATTTTAATCTAATTATCATATTGTTTTTCAGGAAAAAATATTTTTTACAGGACCTTGCACGACAAGGCTCTAGAGATCTTTGCACCCACAATTCACACACAGTGTAATGCCCAGAACAAAGATTTGAAAAAGAATCTTATAACCATATGGTCAACCTCTTTGGTGATATATTCAACAATTTTGAAACCACCTCGAGGGTCAGTACATATTTGAAATATGTCAAAGATAAATATAGGGTTCAATTGAAAAAGAACCCTAAGTATGATCGTTTGTTGGACATTCCTGAGAGGGAATGTAAGAATATACAGGAGGACGCAAAGAAGAGCACATTGAGAAGTGAAGGGAAGAAATCACCTGGCCCTGGAAGGTAATATATGATATTTTGAATTGAACATGTTGAATTTTGTTTAGTTCTATAGAAAAAAACATGATATATAAATATAACATACTTGAAACTTTTTGTAGGCTCCTAGACACATCAAAAGCAACAAAGGAAACATTAGATAAACATGGACAGCACAAACTTGGTCAAGGTGATTACTTGATATTAAAAGCTATAATTGTAAGTACTAAAGGATTTATTCATATTATACAATATATCATCATACAAAGTTTATGTAATTGCAACCAATAAGAAATTCAAAAGTGTCGCCACAAAACAATACTTGATGCTTATCTTCAAGTTCAACTTTCAAGATGTGGTGGAAAATCGACAAAGGAAGGGATCGGAGACATAATATGGCCTTCGAATGAGTTGGTAAATAAAATGACAAGATTCCAGTTGTTGATTACTTGTCCAATATATTGACAATTGATTTTACCCATTAATTAATTATGTCTCAATTTTTTCTAAGCTGGAAATCAACACTGGTTCATTTGACGGTGGTGGAAAACAACCCCATGATACTAGTGGTTCGCAAACTCATGATCATGGTATGCCTATCTTTAAAATAAAATGTATAATATGATGATTATAAATATTTCCCTCAGAAAATGTACTTATAACATTTCTTGTTTCAATGGCAGAGCATGTGGATGAGGGTGCTCGGAGAGAAGAGGAATCGAAAACAATCCAACCAATGGTGTTCCCTATTCCTCTAGGTAAAAAACATAGTAATGATATTCATACTAATGAAACACTACTATGAATAATAACTAACCATGTCCTTTTAACACTTTTTTTTAGTGTAGTGGATGTGCCCCTTGTAATGCATCAGCATCCACGTCCTACTACTAGAAGTATTAGAATGCTTGAGATGACCTATCACCTTCCAACAGAAAAACATGACCCAATAGTTGAATAGTAGGATCGAAACAAATGTGATGATGATACACTCATTAGTTTTATCAAAAAGAAGAAACAAAAAAATAAGTGAGTGTACATATTTTCATGACAAATTTTGTTAATATAAATTATTCACTGTACAATTTTTTGTTTTGCTAGTTGTGTGTGGACCTTATATGTTTTGTATGCATGTACCTTATTTATTTCATTTACCTTTAATTCTTTTTTTGCTACTTGTTATGCATGATTGGGTATGGGGAATTGAGAGTGATGTGAGGGGAGGAGGAACCAAACGAGCTTCCACCTTCACGTGGTTGGTCCTGTTTAGTAGAGAATAAATTATTCTCGAAACCAAGATGATCTCATTCATGAGGTATTCCCCTTTAGTATTTCTAGAGCATCGTACATCTTTAATTATTATTTAGTCATATAACATTTAATTCTCTTTGTCCGATACAAGCTCATTGATGTTTAGTTATTATTCAGGCATTTAACCTATTATCGTATTTGACAAATACATGTCTAAAGGGCAGTCACCTCCACAATCCAAAACGCATTTCCAACAAGGTTTCTGCAGCCCATGTTTTTCTAGTATTTCCTTGGTTATTTTTTACGTGTCTAGGAGCCTACGAAAATAAACCAACACAAGACTAGAAAACATGGGCAGTACAAACTTCACAAAGATTGGAAAACTTAATGGTGAATATTGAACATGGAACAACTTAATGGTGAAGATTGGACATGGAACAACCTGAACACACTCTACTTGGAAATTGGATCTATTTCAGGTTCTATGATGGAGGACCAGGTATATTATGTTTTCTGCAACTGTCATTTCTAGTCTTTTGTAGTTGTTTATTGGGTTTTCTATCTGTATTCATATTTATTGATCGGATGCTTATTATTGCTACAACTAGGTGACCATGTCACTAGCCTAAATGACTTTGCTTTATTTGTGATTTTTATGTCTATTTCATTGTTGAAACAATTTCCAACCATAAAGATTCATGCAAGCACGTGGATTTCTTTTTTTTAATTAATTGATATAGTTGTAAGCAAAAAATAGGATAGAGTTAAACAAAATTTTATATATGTATTTTTTGTGTTAACAATAGTAGGATAATATCCCATGCAATTATTTATTTGATTTTGAATTAGTTTATTAATGACAACTACAAATTGATGCTTGTATTGCCATCTGTTTTTTTATGCATATAGAATCATGTGGATTGAAACTATTGAATTGTTTTGGTGAGTCTTTAGAGATTATTAATCGTTTATACAAGTTCATATTTTTTTTATATTCTATTGTTTGTATTTGCTTTTTGTAATGGCAGGAAAATTGGTTTTTAGTGACAGTAATTCGTGATTTACTCTACCTATGTGAAGTCACCAAGGGAAAGGACAATAAAGTTGTAATTGCAAGTAACAACATGTATGTATAGTCTTATCATGTAAATTATTTGATATTTTTTACCTATTGAAGCATCAAGTATGTTTTTCTAAACTAATGCAAATTTCGGTTAACTGAATAGGTATGTAGTGGGACAATATCCAAGATTTTTTAGGGCACATTGGAAATTTTTGAAACTTGTCATCAGCAAGCTTTTTGAATTCATGCACGAGACTCACCCTAGAGTGAAAGTGAAATCTCTTAGCTTACAAGCCAAATTAGTTCTGGAAAGGGTCATTTTCATTTGGTTTGATTGCATCTTTCTTACATGTTATTGGCACGTAGGTTTTTCCCATGATCACCCAAGTGGGCCCTCTTAGCATTGGATATTCTCTTATGGACATCCTTTGGAAAAAATGCATATATCAAAGGTTATCATATACATATGGCATGTTGCATCATCCACCCTTTAGCTCATTGTACTGGTTATTGTGGGTGGCACTTGATATATGTTTGATTATGGATTATATGGTGCATGTGGTATATTAGAGTTTGTGCATTGAATTATCTAGAGCCAATAATTCTTGAGATTTATAAAAAAATATTGT
>ML780469.1:143963-162104 GCA_009831015.1 Picea engelmannii
CTTCCTCCTTGTCGGATAAGAACTTGGCTCCACAAGTTGACCTTCTCCTCTTGTGAGTTTCAACCTTGTGAGCATCAGAAAAAAAACTTGCAAACAATCAAGTCTTCAAAACCAGTGCTCTGATACCAACTTGATCTAAAATTTAGAAGACTTGAAAAACTTGAATAATTATTGCAAGTGAAATGTCATGTGTTTAAAGCAAATGGATCAGTTTGCAACACATAAATTAAGGATTACTTATGCAAAATACACATAGACATCAGCATAAATATTGAACAGCAGACATAAAACACAGCAATTGATAAAGGAGTTCACCCCTCTTATGGGCTACATCTCCTGGTCCAGCTTCCAATGGATCATTATTATTAATTTCTCAAAAAGTGCTCAAAAACATGTCTTACAATGCTCAAACTGACAAACCGACTGCTCCAATGGCTTCCCAGCATCCCAAAACCCCTATCTGGGCTCTTTCGGCACCTCAATCGGTCGAAAAATGAGAAAGATAGGCCTCCTGGAAGTCTCCTTCTCCAAGCTTGTTGTCTATGGTTCTACAATTCGCACCCTTTCTTGATTGAACCTGGCTCACACGCATTTTAAAGCATGAAAACCCAGCACCGGGCGCAACCGCACCAACGGTGCAAACCGTAGAATGGTTAAGGGCACACCATCCCCTAACCGCCTCGACACCTGGGCATATGGCCATGTGACCTCGCGCTTAGATAAAAGGTGGTTTAACCATTTGAAAACCATGTCAACCGACTCTTGCGCTCCAACTTGGGGTCACATGTAATATATATAAAAGAACCGTGGGCTATATCAAAACCCGTGCGCATATGTTATAACTGTGCCACATTTAAACATATGGTTACAAACTATGTTATATATATCCACGCGCAAACATGTTATAACACGGTTATATGGTGTGGAATGAAACCACGGGTCGGGGCTATGCCCCGGCCCGCCCCCATTTCCATTTAACACAACATTCAATTTTAAATAGAATTGTGTTGACCTATATGACAAGGAACAATGGGCGGCATAATGGTTAGCGGAGGCTTGTAAAGTTTTGTGCTATGGGAGGTCCAGGGGTCGAACCCCGCAGCCTCCATTAGTTTTACATAAGCATATCAACCAATCAACGAGTGACACGTGGTGCCAATGGATTGGGCCACGTGTCCTCACATCATTGACCACCAATGACATGTGTCATTCCCTGATTCGATAACCATCAACTAATGAAAGTGTGCCACATCATCCACCTGACACGTCACTGTACGGATGGTATGGCCCTGCCACGTCACTATACGGACTGTACGGACAGGTACAGTCAGCATCCAAAATTTTTGCATGTTTGGCTTGGTGAACAGATGATGATATATTCTCCATACGGACTCTGTTTGAGAAAGTAAATATACCGCCGGAATCAGGAAGACGAGATGGACACAATGGCATTGTTTTCGCCGCATTTCGAGCACTTTGAAAATTGAGCAAAATTTTGATCCCCTGATCAGAAAGAGAGTTGTCAATCAATGGTTCTTGGGTTGTAATTCTTGGCCAAAGCAGAGTGGATCTCAGTTGTAGATCCCATCATGCAATGTGAGTCATAGATCTCACAGTTCAGAGATTCATCACTCCAAGAGATATTGGTCTTTATGTTGCCAGGTGGAGAAATCCTTGAATCTCTTAAGTCGCGGAGTGAATCTACACCATAGATCAAGGGGGTGAGTGTCATGCATTAGATCCTCGAGTGGTTTGGCGATTTAGCACTCCGAGGGAATTTGGTCAATGTTTCACAGAGTGAAGAATTCCCCGTAGTCTCGAATTATGGAGTAAATCTTGACCATCAATTGTCGGGTACACGTGGATTGTTGGTATTCGCCCTTCGCTAGTTCAGTGTTCAGTAGTTTGAGATTCAGGTGGTGTCATGGAGTGAGGAACCTTGAATCTCGGAGTTCCAGAGTTGATCACAATCATTGCCTGTAGGAGGAGTGAGCATCGTAGATCTCCACCCTTCGCCAATTCGGCATTCGACAGTTCGGGAGTCTGGTGGTGATCTGGAGTGAGAAGACCGGAAGTCCGGAGTTAATCACATATGTTGGTTGTGGGAGGAGTGTGATTCGTCGATTTCAGTTCAGAATTAAGTTATCTGAGAGGTAGTGTGTGTTGGATTCGTGAATTTTCCAAAGCCCGGAGTCTCGAAGTCACTTATTTGATATCAGTCATAGATAAAGAAGCAAAGTGTGGATCATTGATTCCTTAACTCTTCAGGAGTTCACTAGTTTGGAAGTCTGGGATATTTGTGTGTTGGAGTCATAGAAAGTTGTGAATACAGGAGTCCTGGAATTCCTTTTGGTCGTAGATTATGGCAAGAAGTGTGGACCATTTTCGGGAGTTCGCGAGCTCGGCGTTCGGGAGAATTGGAGTGTTGTGTTGGTAAATCATCCAAAGCCTTAATTTCTAGAGCGTCGGAGTCCCAAATCTCTTAATAGTTCCTTTTAGTTAATCACTTGGTTCTATCCCATGGTCACGTGATATTTCTGCTAAAGAAAAGGGGTTAGCACATGTGGATCGATTCTAAGGAAAAGGGGGCTTAGAAAAAGTGCCCACAGATTTCTATTTCATGCAGACCTGCACCTAAGGAAATTAAAGGGGCTTGTGATCATTGAAGGGGATCCAATAGGGATTTGAGAGCTTATTCATATCCTCAGAAGAAGATCCTAGACCATGAATTCGCGTGATCCCCCTAAGAGGCTTGGTGGTTTAGATCAAGTGGTATCAAAGCATAGACAAGATATTTTTCTAATACCACCAAGTGGTATCAGAGCTAATTTTTGTTTGAAGACAACAGACAAAGGAGTAGAAGACAGCATATTGATTCTTTGTGTGAAGAAAATTCTTCAAGGTGTGAAGCAGACAGCAAGACAGCCAGGTGGACTGAAAGAAAAGGACCAGTTTCATTCTTGGAGTAGAGGAGAGCCTATGGAGATCTTAAGGTGAGAAATTGGAGTGTAGCATCTAGAGATAAAGGAGTGCTCAGGAGGATGAGCGAGCGCAAGGTGTGTGCCTACATTCAACAAGAGTGTAAAATCTCAAAGAGAAGGTTCCAATGAGTGAACCTGAAGCTAAGCGAGGAGAAGCTTGGCAGAGGTTGAATGTAGCTCACAGCTAGCAAGTGGAATCTCATAGAGGAGAGTGGAAAATGGCTACTGAAGGCCATATACAAGGTCCAAGAGGAGATCGAAAGAAGATAAGCAGAGAGGAGATGGATAAAGAGCTAAAGGAGACCAGAGAGGAGCTCAACATATTGATGCTTAAAATGTAGCAAGAAGAGAAAGGGTGTTGGAGGTATGAGTGGCCCATGAAGAGGAAGGTGAAGTGGCCTATCCAACAATTGATTTCCAGGAGGCAAAAGAAGATATTGAGGAGGTGGCTGAGACAAGTGGAAAACCTCAAGAACACAGAGGAGGAGATGGTTTACATATGTGAACTAGAAGATGGAGAAAGCCTCAATGAGGAAGGGAGATCAGCTGAAGATCGCATATATTCCTAGGAGGGAAATGAGAAGAGGTCATTTAGAGATTTCAAAGACTACTGGGAGGGAATAAAGGAAAATTTAGGTTGCCAGGTGGGAAAAGAAGAGATGATATTTTCTGAGAGTATCAGGAACTCAGAGGAGAGTTCATATAAGCAAGGGAGTTGATAGGAGAGGAGGAGGATCAGAGGTGAATTATGATCATTGGGAGGATTATAATATCTCTACCAAGAAGCCCAGTAGAGGAAAATCCATGTGTTGCAGGTGCATAAGAAGAAGGATAGCCAACAGAGACTGTCATGGAGGAGGAGAAGGAGCACACACTGAAATATGTTGAAGAGATGAAAGAAGAGGAGGCCCACATAGTTGTGAGCCAAAGGAATTTTCAAGAGGATCATTCAGATGCCATACTCTCTCAGTGGGAGGAAGAGTTTAAGCTACTGGAGGGTTGGTTATACAATCGAGAGACAGAGGAACTGGAAAAAATAAAACTGTCAGAGGAGATATCTAAGCAACAACTCGGTAATATTTCTGCAAAATTGGAGTCTATAGTGGAGTGGCAAGCCAATGTCACAGTAGATGAAGTTAGCATGGGATATTGGGATGATATTCCCTTTGATCTGTATGAAGAATTGGAAGCCCTGGGAGAAGGAGCAATAACCCAGAGGAGGCTCATCCAACAAGCCAAGTTGGATATTTATGAAGAAGAGGAGATGCAACAGCAAAGAAGACTGCAGGAGAGGAGCCAGCCCATAGACAAGTTAGATGGGGAGATAAGGAGACTGATGTTGAAGTTAGTAAAGGATATTGTCACCAACAGGTGGAGGTTGACAAGAGTATATTACATTAGAAATATAAATGGGGCACTGCAACATAAAATTTGGAAACCAGGAGGAGAGCTTGTAGCAAAAAGGCATAAGAGTAGGTGAACATCACCAGAGTGAAGTTTGGGATCCAGGAGGATCTCAACAGCAGCAAAAAAGGAGTCATGAGAAGGATCTCATGATTTTGTCAACAGGGGAGTATGATGCAGGAGCATCACTCCTTTTCAGCAGTGCGTTAACAACCAGCGCAACAGTGCCCGTGGAGGGAGAATATACCAAGAGAGAAGTGCCAGCCTTCTCATTTTGTTTTAAATTTATCATTTGATGTAATAAAGTTGTTAAAATATTGTGTAAGGATAAGTGTAAATTGCCTTTAATGGGTCATAGTTTGTACATATCTTAAGCATCACCTCAGATATGAAGACTGTAGATGAATATTTATTGTAATAAGCATAGTGGTAGGAGGCTTTTAATTGTGATATGAAAGAACTAGAATAGTATAGAGGGAAGGATCGAGAAGCCCCTTCATGTATAAATCAATGTAATCTATTCCCAAAGGAAGTGGTTGAAAAGTTGTTAAGAAAAAATTGTTAGAACAGATAGAAGAGAAGAGAGAAGAACTGAGACTTTGTTGAAGTCCAGTCTTGTAACCATTGTGAAATATTGTAAAAATCATTTAGATTAATAGAAAAGAAGATTTCGCTGCACATGAATCTCTATGTGTGTTCTCTGTGAATAAGTGTTTTTTTTTTAATGTTTATTGTGTATGTTTATGAATTCCATGAGTGTATAAATGTTCCCTTTGTAGGAATAGATAGAATTCCTTGTCTGTGTGAATTTTTGGGTTCTCAAGGTTGTGCAAGGAGAGCACGTTAGAGTTGTGGAAAAACTCTAAAAAATCCAGTGCAAGGAGTGCGCTAGAACTCATCCAGGAGTTCTGTGAGGAGCATTCCAGGTGAGCACACCAGAACCATTCACAATCTCAGAAGGGATAGTGCAAGGAGTGCACAAAGAGAGCGCAAGGAGTGTTCCTACACTCAGAGCAATGTAAAATATCAAGGGAAGGCTAGTGCAAGGAGTGCACACCAGAGTTATTGAGAACTCTGAGAAGCCAACATAAGGAGTGCATAAGAACTTAGTCGGAAGTTCTATGAAGAGTGTGTCAGGAGTTATAAGCTCAAGAGAAATAGTGCAAGTCTACACAGAGTAAGCGCAAGGAGTGCGTAGGTGAGTCTGTAAAGTCCAAGACTCAGGAGGAAAGTGCAAGGACTGCATGAAGCTAACATTTTTTTTAAGTGTTGGTAAATATCAGGAGAAAGAGAGGAAGTGCCAAAAGGGCACAAGGAGTCATCGGAAGAAAAAAAGGTCCAAGCCCCCTTGAAGTTGAAGAATTCCTAGCTCATGAGAGATAGCGCAAGTATGCACCAGAGAACAGTTTAAGTTTCAGACTGCATGAGAAGCGTAAGGTGTGCACCCACACTTCTATTAAAGTGTTGAACAAGCTCATGAGGTGTAGTGTTTCGAAGAATTCAAGAAGAAGCCAAGAATTTTACTTTTCATAGGAGAGATCAAAGGTCAAACCTTTGAAAACTTTGAGAAATAATCCATTGGAGGGAAGTGGAGGAAGAAGCTACAAAGTCATTGATTTGGGCTGCAATATCAGATCTAATACATTGGATCAAACCTAGATAGAGGAGAAGCATGCAGCAGAGGAGATCATATCACAGTCGTTGGATCTGAGTGAGGGATAACGAGAGTTGTCAATCAATGGTTCTTGGTCCATAATTCTTGTCCAAAGCAGAGTGGATCTCAGTTGTAGATCCTATCATGCAATGTGAGTAGTAGATCTCACAGTTCGGAGATTTGGCACTCCGAGAGATATTGGTCTTTATGTTGCCAAGAGGAGAAATCCCTAAAGCTCTGAAGTCATAGAGTGAATCTACACCATAGATCAAGGGGATGAGTATGATTCATTGGATCCTTGAGTGGTTCAGGGATTTGACACTCTGGGAGAATTTGGTCATTGTTGCGCAGAGTGGATAATTCATTGAAGTCCCGAATTCTGGAGTAAATCATGGTCATCAATTGTCGGGTACATGTGGACCATCGATATTCACCCTTCGCCAGTTCGGCATTTGGAAATTTAGGAGTCTGGTGGTGTCATGGAGTGAGGAACCTCGAAGGATGAACTTCTGGATTTGATCACATTCTATAGTTGTAGGAGGAACGAGAGCCATAGATCTTCGCCCTTCGTCAATTCAGCATTCGGAAGTTTAGGATTATGTTGGTGATATAGAGTGAGAAGCCCCAAAGCCCAGACTTAATCACAGTTGTCGGTTGTGGGAGCAGTGTGAGTCATCAATTTCAGTTCGTTGTTCGGCTATTTGGGAGGTAGTGTGTGTTGGAGTCGAGAAACTTTCGAAGCTCGGAGTCCCAAAGTCTCGGATTTGATCTCAATCGTATATTGAGGAGAAAAGCGTGGACCGTTGATCCCTAAAATCTTTGAGAGTTCACCAGTTTGAAAGTCTAGTAGATTTGTGAGTTGGAGTTGCAGAAAGTCCTAGAATTCCTTTTGGTCGTAGATCATGAAAAGAAGTGTGGACCATCAATTCCTAAACTCTTCAGGAGTTCTCCAGCTCGACGTTCGGGATAATTGGAGTGTTGTGTTGTTAAATCCTCTGAAGTCTAAAGTCCCGGAGTCCCGGAGCTCTGAAAAGTGTCGTTTATTTAAGCACTTGGTTCTATCCTATGGTCACATGAAATTTCTGCCTAAGAAAATGGGCTAGCGCCTATGGCACGATTCTAAGGAAAAAGGGGCTTAGAAAAATTTCTCGCAAGTTTCTATCTCGTGCAGACCTACACCTAAGGAAACTAAAGGAAGCTGTGATCATTGGAGGGAATCCAACTGAGATCCAAGAGCTAATTCAGCTCCTCAGAAGAAGATCCTAGAATGGGAGGTCGTGCAAGTCCCCTAGGAAGGGTGGGGGTTTGCATCACTAGGCACTACGCATGTGTTGAATTTACTTGTTGTTTCACACCTCTTCAAAGAAAAAAAATAGTGTCATCTATCCTTATTTCATCCATACATAAAATTAAAAAAAATATAATTTATATTTTGTCTCTTACTCAGCCAAATACAAGTGCCAAAATAAGTACATAGGATTTCATTTTTCCAAGTGTTAACTCATTCTAAACTACACAAAAAGATAGCCTATTTTCTAAAACTAGAAGTGTGTATTCCTAAATATATCCCCCTATATATATTTATGGACACCTTCTTCATTTGATCCTTGATGGTAGATTTGGACCTAGTTCTTAAAGTATTTGGGTTATCATTAAGAGATATGATGCTATAAGGCATGTTGTGTAGTGAAAGAATGGCTAGTAGTTTGGCACGAGGTGAGGTTTTGGTTTCAACACTTAGTCTATGTTCCTTTTAAGAATCCAAACATTTTATAATCAAAGTAGATAACCATACCATGTCCAAGAGTTTAGGAGGATTTAGACTTTGTGTTTTATAGGACTTCATAAGTTCCCTTATGAACTAAACACTCCTATTCAATTTGGTTTTATTTATGTTTCATATCCAAATGTCCAAAGGATTATGAGATATTATGTTTTCTATATTGTATAACATCCCTCATAGACCTAACCTTGGAGTTTAGAAAATCTAATAAGTTTTCATGTTCATGGGAAGATTAACAATTTGAGTGGTGAAAGATAACATGATGTAGTCTATACCTAGAATCCCTTCTAAGTATCCATGTGGCACAATGATTTCATGCTAGTAGAATAATGAATAATTACAATATTTCATGTGTATAGTACATATGCACAAGAATGTTGACTTCCACGGTGCAGAGAGATTGCACAAATATGTGGAAAATTCATAAAGTATCACATCACTACAATGACATTAGAAACACTAACTCATCAAGTACATGGACCAATCAAATTCTACCATGTAACAATGATAATGTCAACAAAAGAGGATCGAAGCAACATGTGGCTAGTACCCCATGGGACATGATCTAACAAGTGGCATCAATACATATGTGGCAAAGGGAACGTAACTATATTTTTGTCAAAATTTCTCTAAGTCCTTCCATTTTTGGAATTCAAATGAAGCTTCAGTCAATCCTAGTAATATTTTGGGTTCCTTGAACTAGGGAGGTCCTTTGTTATATGTTTATTAATTTACACAAAACTTTCGTTGAGATCAACCCTTTCTCCAAATTTTCTTTATAATTTTTTTGACTCTAGAAGTCTAGGATAATTGGGATCATTACGCTTTGACTATTGTATAACCTATTCCATAGACCCAAAAATAGTTCAAAACTTCTCTCTATAGTGTTTTTCATTCAACAAGCAGGTCAAGTGGACTAAGGGAATATTGCAGGTAATTACACAAACCATGAGATCCACTAAGAGGAATGGGAGCTTACCACATGGCACACATTCAAGAGGGTAAGTAATGCTGACTAAGTGAAGATAGAATCATAATAACACATGACAAACCTAGAAAAATTCCACCCAATATTGATAAATTTGGCATTGTTTACCTATTGGATGCATGGACCAATCATGATTTTTCATATGGAATGTATGACATAGGAAATGGAGAATGATAATATAGGTGGTATATGTGGTAGGTCGAAAATATGACACATGGTACTATGGAACTAAAGAGTCATTTTTTAATAAATTTCTATAATCTTTTGGTCCCTAGAATACTAAATCAAGGTTCATTGAGCTTTATAAAGGTTTCAAGTTGACAAGGCTAGGGATTAGATCTTCGATCCTTATTTTTTTATGATTTTCCCAATTATCTCCCCTACAAGCCTTTCATTGAACACACACACACACACACACACATATTAAATTATATATAGTTTTCGGACCATTGATGAACCCGTTTGTCAATGGTTCGACAAACGTGGATTTTTTCCTCCCCAGACAAAACGTCGGACATACAACCTTCTCATCATTTTTTCGTCAAAAGTTTGTTAATTTTTCGTTGAAGGTTTGTCAATTTTTCATTGAAGGTTGTCAATGTTTCATCAATGGTTTTTCAATTTTTCATCGAATGTTTGTCAATTTTGCATCGAAGGTTTGACTAATGTTTATTTTGCCTCCCATACAAAAAACGTTAGACATACATCCTTCTCGTCATTTTTTTTCGAAGGTCTGTCAATTTTTCATCGAAGGTTTGTTACTTTTTCATAAAAGGTTTGTCACTTTTTCGTCAAAATTTTGTCACACTTTCGTCAATATTCCGATGGAAAAGAAACAACCAAGTGATGTGAGTGTGATAAATTGATTGGGGCATGTTAATCATTCTTACAATGAAATTGTTCTTCAGTATTGTGACGCACTCTTGAATGTAATAGTTGCGATGAAGGTGACGCGACGAAAAAATGATTGTTTCCTTCATCGTACTCGTGACGTTGTCATGATGAACATGCATCAATAAATCATCGAAAAATGGGCACAATGTACTAGTGCCAAATACACTTGGGTTTATTTCTTAAAACTTAAGAGTGAAATTTTTGACATATTTTTAGCCTACAAGGCCCTTGTATAAAAACAATTTGGACATCAATTATAAAGGTTAAGAATATATAATGGAGTTGAATGTGTGAACAATAAATTTATAGCTTAGTACATTGCATAGGGAATTCAAATCCAACATATTGTTCCATATGCACCATAGAGAAATGGGTGTTGCTAAGAGAAAGAATCAAACCTTAGACAAAATGGGAAATTGTACTATCTAATATAAGGGATTACATATCATTATTAGGTGGAATCCATTAATTGTGCCAATTACATAGTAAATCACACTCCCACAAAGGCCGTAAAAATTATAACACCAAAAGAAGCATGGACTAAAGTTAGGCCAGATGTAAAACACTTCCATTTATTTGGTAGTGAAGCATGGGCTTACATTCCTTATGAGAAAAGGAAAACATTACAATCTAAAAGTGATAAGTGCATTTTTGTTGGATATTCTAAATATGTCAAATGGTATAGACTTATTTAACCTCATTCCAATGAAATTGTTGTTAGGAAATATGTTAAGTTTGATAAAAATATCTTTATCTATGAGCCTAATTTTACGTTTGTACCATCTTTGGCTTGTGATCCATCTTCGACATCTATGCCATCTTTTCTTCCCAAATATTCTAATGATCCTATTCTAGTTTATTCTTTAGATGATGATAGAGAGGATGAAAATACACCTCTTCCTGCTCACCTTCCTATAGTTAAGTCCATTGAACATGAACCTACACTATTATCACACCTTCCTAGATGGGTCTATTCAACACGAGAAGCAACTAGTTATAGCATTGGTGATCCTACATATCAATGTTACATATTCACAATTATAGAAAGCCTCCTCTTTTTTGGATCAAGTTTTAGAGACTCGTGATCTGGAAACATTTGCAGAAGCTTCTATCCATCCAAATTGGCACACATCCATGAATAAAGCACACCATTCCTTCATGGTGAATGATACTTTGGATCTTGTGCCTCCTTCAAAAGGAAAAAAATGTTTCATATGTAAATGGGTGTATAGAACTAAGTATACATGAGATGGAAGTGTTAAAAGACATAAGGCCTAGTTAGTTACCAAAGGATTTTCTCAAGTTGAAGGAATTGACTATAATGAAACATTTGACCCCATAGCCAAAATGAATTCCATCCACCTTGTTCTAGCCCTTTCCACCTCACATAAAATGGAGATCCATTCTATGGATGTTAAATTCACCTTCTTGCATGGGGATATACATGAATAAATTTACATGGAACCACCTCTTCATTATTTTCAAAATGACTCTAATCTTGTGTGCCTCCTTAATAAATATCTCTATGGTCTTAAGAAATCTCCCCAGGCTTGGTATGCTAAAATGGATAGCTTTCTTCCTGACACCAACTTTTCTATATGTTATGTTGACCCCAATGCCTATGGGAAGAAAATAGGAATCCATCTCATAATACTTGTTCTTTATGTTGATCATTTTGGGGCCTCTAAATTGATGCCATTTTCGTTGCAAGTTACCCCTTTTTGACCTATTCTAACCCTCCATTCTACCATTTTATAACCCCTTTTATCTTTTTTTCTATGAAAAGGTCATTCAAAGAGATCAAAAGGTAATCGTGTTGGTTAATTAACATTTTTCCATTATTTTTAATGAATTAGGGAGATTAAGAGTTATTTTATAACTAATGGTGGTTAACTAGTCCAAGTCGTGTAACTAAGAAGGTGATCCTATAACCCACCTCAATGTTTGGCATACACTCAAGTTTTCATAAGAGAATCGAAGACATGGGTTCTTCTCCTAGATACCACGACATGCTTCCATGCTCATCAGACCAATTCCAGGACAAATGGGGAAGGAAATTATCCTCGATCAAAGATGAAGGTCAATTACACTCAAAACAGCATTTCCAACAGAATATTTGATCATGGCTGAGATTTGGAGATATTCCCATGCATTAACATGTAATGAGAATATCCTTTGAAATGATTTGTGAACTCTCTTTGTCATAGTAAAAACCAAATATTAAATTGTCTCTATTTTTGTATTTTCAATGTTGTAATTGATGTGTCCAAGGAGTAGTAGAGGGGATTCATTCCTAGGCTTACCTGCAAGCTCTTGTGAACAAAAGTGTATATATAATTAATCTCAGAATCTGTAGAAATCAATCGACATTTTCCATATCATTACTCTATTTTGTTATCTATATTGTTGAACTTTAATTCGTTAATACAAAGCGTCCATGTTGATGTTATGAGACAAATATATGTGTGTACAATTCACCTTTAAGCTTGTATTCCTCTAGCAGCGTGAAGTCGATTGGGAGGGACCACCAAGTCGGTCGAGGTTGCAATTTAATTTGTGTAGGTTCATATTTGTAATTGCGGTAAGTTTATATGTTGTCCGGGTTAATTTAACATCATAATAGTTTATCTCTATTCTCGATTAAATGTTAGTTAAATCTTTCTTTTCTAAATGTTGTGTGTGGATCCTTGTAGAGGTTAAATTTTCCATTGAATATTGAGAGACAAGTTGTATTTTTTACTGTGTCACGAAAACATTCCAGTGGTGAATGAAAGAATGTGATTTGCGCCATAAAAATACCATGTCATCAATCCAGTGAACAAGTGATATCTTTGTTGAGTTACAATTTATGGTTTCTTTTGAAATGCATGTTTTCATTTACATTATCAACCTACGAGATATGAATTTCATTGAATATTTGAATTAGATACTTTCTTCACAACCAGTTATAGGGGTGTTTAATATATAAATGGAATCTTGTAACCTCTAATCTAACAAATCATTTATTTGGTCAAGCATCCAATGAAAGAAATACTCCTATAGTGGTTTTATTTTTTGTTTTCAGTAGGTTTGGTTTTGAAGAGTGATTTTGTTTTGAAGCATTAGATTAGAACTTAGAACCTTTCTTGAAGAATAGGATCCATTTATGTACTAGACCCTGCACAAATAGTGTTAGTATCTCACAAGCTTATGCTTTCGAGTTGATAATTAATGTCCAAAATTTAAGTTGATTAAATTGATTGACATTTTTGGCGTTTTTGTCGGGATGATGCTAAAAGGGATTAGCACATCCATGGCCTATTTTTCTTGTGTATTTTAATTTTTAGAGTTTGTTGTGTGTGATTTATTTCCTTTCTTAAGTGTCATCATTCTAGACCTGGTGATAGTGTGACTTTGTTGTTTCACCAGTTCTAAAGCTATGTTAGTGTTGCATGAATAGAGGTAGATATCATAGAGGTAGATTTAGGGGAACGGGTAGAGAAGTCACTTTGGATAAAAATGCCCCTTCAAATACTAACTTGTTGGCAGGAAAATCCATAAGAAAAGGATGGGAAGGTAATATTTCGAAAGGTGGTTCCACCAAATATAAACCTACAAAAAATGTAGCTAAGAATCCCATTATTTTTCCAACATATGCTACAGTAGAGGCAGAGGTAGCAAGTGGCTTTAATCACCAACCAGGAAGCAAAAGAAGAGTTCAATCCAATCTTGGAACTAGTATCTCCACACATACCCTCAAATTACATCCTATTCGGGGACAAAAACATGGAAAAGGAGAATGTAAGGTACATACCAATGATGGAGGTGAAGTACATGGAATTGAAGATGTAATTATTGGGTTTCTTATAGTGGATCCTAATTCAAATGTGTAGATTAAGAAAATCCATCCCTCAATTTTACCTCACTTCCATGGTCTGGTAAGTGAAGACCTTGATTCTTTTCTTTTAGAATTTACCATTCTCTGTCGTAGCTATGATTATGCCTCTGATGCATAAAAACTAAGGTTGTTCCCTGACACCCTTAAAGATGCATATATACGCTAGTTTATGGGACTAGGAAGGGACACCATTAGAACATGGGATCATATGTGTAGCACTTTACTTATAAAATATCAATATTATTGTAAGGCTAGGGAATTAAGAGAAGAAATATTTAAAATGCACAGAAAGAGGAAGAAATATTGGAAGACTATCTTGAGAAATTTTTGTATAATATTCAAAGATATAAACAACATAAACTAGATCTAGAAACCATTAGAACCATTTTTTTGAGAGGTATGTTAGATGAATCTATAAATTTTCTCAATTTAATGGGATTTGATGATGTCTCTCAACTAACCTTTGAAGACATTTCTTATTTATGTCGAATATATTCTCAGATTCAAGCCAGATCTGGTAAGGGATCAAGAGACACTCTTTCCAAATTCACCAAATCTATGACAAGTGGTGTCACTGGGGACAAATTAGGAATTTTCTAGAAAATTTTAAAATGGATATTCTTGGCACTCTTAGCTTATAATTGGATACTTTGCAATTTAAAAAGAAACAAGAAGAGTAAAATGCATATTTTTCTATTTTTTTCCCTAGGTGTAGAAAAATATACCCCATAAAACAATTTCCTCTTGATAGTATTGAAATTTGTGTTGTTTGTGTAGGAGAACATTCCACGAAACATTGTCCCTCCTCACTTGGACTTAAAGCGGTGTATCAAGAAGTAAATAAAGAAATAGAACAATTATGTACACTTGCACCGAGAAGAACATGGACACTGAGGACATCAGGTATGTCTTCAAATCCTACATCTCAATTTACTTTATATTATCTTGGTCAACAGTATCCACCATAATTATTGGATCTAACTATGTCTTGGCAAGGATGGCCTCAACAGCAAGTCCACAATCATTCTTGGCAACTGGGATGGAAAGGAACCAACTATGGGAACATGCCTACCTATACTTATCCCACACCACCACAACCATCATACTCTATACAATCACCACAACAATATTCACAACAACCATATCTTCCACAGATTCAACAGTCATATCCAACACAACCACAAACCTAACAAGTTGCATAGCCTCAACAGTTACAACTCACATAGCCCAAAAAACTATATATTAAATTCACCCAACCTCCGATACCCACTCAATTACCTTCCCATCCAATTCCTAACCCCAATAATAAGGTATCTCACATGTTTTTAACACTGAGTTATAACCCTTTCCCATCTGGTCACCCCAGCGGAATTATAAGATGTTCAAATTAGATTGGGAAGGGTGATCAATAAAAAATATCCTATAATAGTTGAATAAGACTCATAGGATGTCACACCTACTCAAAAAATTAATGATGTTAAAATAAATCAAACTTCCCCAAATTTAGAGCTTCCCAAGTTTTCCAATTTACCTCCCTATCTAGAAAGGTTAAGCTTTGAAAAACCAATTGTCTACCCTGAATTTGACTTGATTTCTAAATTAAGGAATGTTTGCATTAAATTTCCTCTATTACAAGACATTAAAGACATACCAATTTATGATAAAACCATTAGGGAATTTTTTTTAAATAAACACAGAAGGAAGAAGATAGAACCGACAACAATCCAATTTATTGGAAGATCAACAGATCTCATGTCACGATAGATTTTTGTGGAGAAATATCAAGATCCTAACAACCAGATTGTTTCAATATGTATCGATAGTTTTCTCATCCCAAACACTCTCTTTTATTTTTGTGTCATGATCAATATCATGACTTGGAAGACCATGGAACAATTACAGTTACTTAACCTTCATCCTACACCCACTATCCTATAATTAGCATACCAATCCAAGATCAAACCCGAGGGTGTATTGGATGATGTGATTGCTTCCTTGGACTCTTGGGAGTACCCTATTGACTTTATGGTTTATAAGCCCAAAATTTCTTCAATAGTACATCCCTTGATCTTAGGAATACCATGGTTGTGCATCGCAAATGCATTTATTGGTTGTCGGCCTGGGAACATACTTATGGTGATTCGGTGAAAATGTAACTATGTATCCTCCCGCAAAACCTTCTCATGAACCTAAAGCCTAAAAGTACTCAATGGGTAGACAACACTAATAGTGATGAAGACAATAGTCAACCTATCTTTGAAATACACCATATTGTGCAATTTAAAGAACTCAATGAAGAGGATCAATCATCGTATTCATATCTTTCTATTCGATTCAGATATGTTACAAAATTATGATTCATTTGATTGCATATTTTGTTCATATTTTCAAGAGAATTAAGTGTTGATGCTAGTGGTAGCATAGGATAGGTATTTTTGCATAGGTCTATTTGTCTAGACGTGTGGAAATTATCCAAAGCCTTCTACTCTTGAATTTACTTTAATTAAAGGAATTATCAAAGTGAATTTATTTTATTAATTCATTATGTAATTAGTTAATTGAGTTATTTAAGGAAAATGATAAAGTAATTAGCATGTTTCTAAATCTCAAGTGAGGTGAGAAGTAATCTCAACTGTCAATCACTTTATAGATTAGAAATAGATTATAATTCGCAATTATAAAGGCAAGTCTAGGGTGAAGGAGGAAGACACTTGAAATGAGTTGTGTTGAGAGAGTCGACACACGGAGTATTGGATCGTGAAGAACTATGATTCAAGACCTTGGATATGTGGAGAAGTTATTCCATCTAGAGATCAAGTCAAGGAGAAGAGAGAACAGAGGATCATGTAGGTGGGTTTTAGCTAGATGAAGCCACATGAAAGGATAGCATCGTACAGAATTTTTTGTATAGTCTTTCAGTACATTTACGCAAGTTTCAATGGAGACATTCATGTACATATGTACACTTGACAGGAGTTATGTTGAGAGAGTGGACACACAGATTATTGGATCATGAAGAACTGTGATTAAATACCTTGGATATGTGGAGAAGTGATTCCATATAGAGATTAGTTCAAGGAGAAGAGAGAATAGAGGATCATGCAGGTGGGTTTTAGCTAGAGGAATCCACATGAAAGTGTAGCATTGTACAGAATTTTATGTATATTATTTCAGTATATGTACGCAAGTTTTAGTGGAGACACTCATGTACATACATACACTTGACAGGATTTGTGTTGAGAGAGTCGAAACACAGAGTATTGGATCATAAATAACTGTGATTAAAGACCTTGGATATGTGGAGAATTGATTCCATCTAGAGATCAGGTCAAGGAGAAGAGAGAACAGAGGATCATGCAAGTGGTCTTTAGTTAGAGGAAGCCACATGAAAGTGTAGCATCGTACAGAATTTTATGTATAGTATTTCAGTACATGTACGCAAGTTTAAGTGGAGACATTCATGTACATACATGGATTTTTTTAACGAAAGGTGCATACACCTCGAAAAGCATGCAGTTCTAGGTCATATAGCAAGTCAGGATTTTCCAGTTTTGTCTAAAGTTGTACTTCTCTCAATTGGTCATTATCCATGTTACAGGAACCCTGATTTTAGCATAATAAAATCATTCTTAGCACTAGTTTTTTCTCGATGGTTTTTCTGAGGGTATCTAGCCAAAAATATTGGTGTTTATGTGTGCTTGATTTGGTTTCCTTGTTTATTCTTTCGCTGCATGTTTAGTTGATTACTTAGTTATGATTTAATTCAATAACTAATTTATTTGGAATTAATTGCGAGGTGATCGGTAGGAGAAATTTCAACATGATATCAAAGCATGATCTCTGAAGGGAGGAAACCAAGTATACTGGTTTAGCACATGCTTTGAGGGGAAGCCAAACCTTAGATCCATAGCATATCCATAACCAGCAGGTGGAAATTGAAGGATGGATTCCAGGGAAACATTCATATTGAGGAAGAACTAAGTTTTTTGCACGTTTCTTGAGATGTATGCGGGTCACAAAAAATACAATCGCATACATATGTGGGAGGATTTCATAACAGTCACATATACATGGGTCGAAGTGGTCATAGTCACGTACATACGCGGGTTTCATAGATCACAGTCATGTACATACACGAGATCTAGTGGTGACAGTCATGTGCAAGTCTGTACAGGTCAGTACAGGGGTAGTTCTCAACAGCAAGTTATTTCCAGGGCAGATTATCAAGTCTTAGGGATGGTAGCAACACCATTAAGAGTTGAATACAAATTGGATGGAGCATCTAATTTCCTCTCTTGTAAATCAAGAGTAACTTTGGTGTTTAAGGAGTATGAACTTTGGGAGTTAGTGGAAAAAGTTGTTACTCCACCAATAGATCCAACAGCTTTGGAATCTCATGTTGATTAAGGTTGGTTGACATTGATGTCAACCCTTGAAGAAAGACCTGTAGCACAAAGTTTTGGGTAATGGACCCAATAGTGTTTGATGTAAATATGACTCATTATTGTTTTTTCATGGTTGATAAGAAGTAAATATGGATGAACTCCAAAGTGGTCCCCT
>ML780469.1:162204-217837 GCA_009831015.1 Picea engelmannii
GTTTATCCCTCCCTTTACATTTGGAAGCTGTAGCTACCTTTGGAAGTCATTACTTCCCTTGAACAAAAACTATTGATTATTTCTCATATATTGTGCATGGTGTATTGTGGTGTAATGGTGTAACTCTTATACTATTGTTCATTGCTAATTGGATATAATTGAATGGTTTAAGTATAAGTTGAAAAATGTTTTTAAATTGTACTTGATACTGATTCACCCCCCTCTCAGTATCAACAGTAACATCTCCCATATTGTAAGAGACTTTGGGACGATTGCATCCAAGGAAGATACTCGGGAGGAGTCTAAGAGAAACAAGCAAGGAAGTGGTGAAGAGAAATTGTATCTTGTCAGTAAGACAAGGAATGATCCAGGTGGATATAGATGGCCACCCACCTATTCCAATTGGCTCAAAATAATTTTCTAGCAACTTACTATTTTTAGCAGTTTTTCGGTTCCTAAACTTCAGGGGCCATTTTGAAGGCCTAAATGAATTATTTTTAGGATTGGGCCCCTTAATGATAGTCAAAGGCTCTACTTTAGCCCCCAAAATTAATCTCCTCGATGATACCTTTCCAATTATTTATCGTGCGCCCCAAACGGAGATCGTATGCCAAAGTTACACCCCCGGGAAGTTGATACACCAAACTACCCAAAACGAGGTCCACAAAATTGTTAGCTTCTCATCTTCCAGCGTTAAGGTTTTGTATTTTATTTATGATAAAAATGCCTTTGGAGCCTCATTGTAATGATCATATTCTTTCAAATGTGAGTATCCGTCACATCTCTTCTCAGAGATAAGCTGCCACCATTCTACCGAGTCTTTCACTCTGTATTTCTACAGATTTGTACATTTTGCTCATTAATAGAAATTGTGTATTATTGTATCTTTGTGTTTATGGTTGCATATATGATATATTTTTGTTATATTATTGGATATCTGAGATATCTCTGTACATTTATTTATTATATCTCTTCTCTTATTTTGTGCCGAAAATAATCTGGATCAGTGGTATCAGAGCAGGATGCTCTTGATCGTTTTTCAGTGCATGTCCCCGATGAGATCTGAGTATAGAAAGTCGGGTCTTGAGCTTGTCTCTATTGAGGAAAATTTTTATTTCACACCCAATAAACCCTCCATGGTGGAAGAAAAGAAAAATGATAGAGCAGACGATTCTATTAATATGTTGCTTGAGAAATCTCTCACGGGACAGAGGGACGAAATGATGGAGAATTTTTTCCACATCCTTCAATGTATGTCGATAACAACAAGTGAATATTCATCAATAGGTCACTTTGGAGGAACCTCACCTTTCAAGGTGCAAGTTAATTTTGATATTCCCATATTTGAAGGACGAATAGATGCGGATTCCCTAGAAAAATGGTTAAATCTGCTAAAAGGTTATTTCTCTATTCATAATTTCTTCGATCGAGAAAATATCACCTTCGCACTCCTTAAGGATATACCCCATGTCAAATATTGGTGGGAAACTTACTAGGAGCAAAGTTCCACAGAGGAGTCTAGAATATATGGGGTTGAACCCACTTGGGATTTTTTTTTGGATCCGGTCAAGGAACAATATCACCCTGTCGAAAACTATGATGACCAATACATGAGATGGACCACACTGTGGAAAGAGAGGGGCCAAGCAATGTCGAATTTCACCAATACCTTCCATACCTTGTGCACCAATATGGGCATCAAAGACTCTGAGCGACATATGGTTATGAAATATCATGGGGCTCTACACAGATACATCCAAACTGAAATGGATTTTCTAGACATCTCATCACTAGGTGTTTCTTATCGATTTGTTGTTAAAATCGAGAAGAAATTTAAGCACCAAAATAAGCAGAAGTTTGGGTCTGCAAATCCGCAACAACCAAAGTATGGTAAAGATGGCCCTAAAAACTAGCCTTCAGAAAACCATTCCAAGCCACAGGAAAAGAAAGGTAATGGAAAGATGAAGAAGGACACTGGAAAATGGTGTGATTTCCACAAAATCCCCTGACACAACACAAATGAATGTAGCTCAAAACAATCATTAGTGGTCAAGATCAAATGAAAGGAGCAGAACCCTAATTCAGAATCTGATTCAGAAAATACTGGTAGAAGATAGATCATCGACACAGACCCCACTGCTATTGTTGTGACCACAACAATTCAACCAGAAGAACCAGCAGATCCTAAAGAGGGGGGGCACCTTTTTCATTCACATATGTGGGTGAAGGGGACCCCATTGCATTTTATTGTTGATATCGAAAGCCAGAAGAACCTCATCTCAGCAGAGGTGTTCAAACAGTTGGGATTGTCGACAACACCACACCTGCAACCATACAACATCGTGTGGCTTCACCTAGGATGAAATATTTGTGTCATCCAGCAATGTTGATTGTCATATGGCATCCATCCCTTCAATGATGAGGTATTATGTGATGTTTCCCTGCTAGATTTATGCGATGTTCTCTTGGGCCAGCCATATATGTGGAAGCGCCATGTTATTTATGAGTCTTGACCTTGTAGTGTCATTGTTACTCTGGGGGTTCATCTCTACAGGATACCAAAGATAGTTCTGACTATTGTCCCACCTAAACAGTGTCGCAAGGTAGTATCTCATACTAAGAAATTCAGCTTCTTCACAATCTATTCAAAAGGTGAACAGAAGGACACTGCAACCATTACAGCCTTAGCCCAAGCACCTTCTATCCAATAGAAGCAGGTCGACAAGATTGCAGCAAAATGTAAAGATTCATTTTACACACAATCATCTTATGTAGCCTAACTATTTGAACAGACTCAACCCTGCCAACAATAGGTTCATTTCAGCATTCAACAAGCTAAGCAGCGCAACTTCTCCAGCAAGGCAAGCAACTCATCAAGATGCAGATTCAAGAAACGTGTTCCCCTCTCCCTCGGGCAATCAATGCAATGGAGACCATTGCTTCCTAAGGAGGGAGGATTGATCCAGGTGGATATCAATGGCCACCCACCTATTCCAACTGGCTCAAAACAGTTTTCTAGCAACTTACTATTTTTAGTAGTTTTTTGGTTCCTAAACTTCCAGGGCCATTTTGAAGGCCTAAATGAAGTTTTTTGGGGATCGATCCCCTCAAAAAAATTTGAAAGTCTTTGGCTGAGCCCCCAAAATGAATCTCCTTGATGATACCTTTCCAACAAGCTATTGTGCGCCCCAAACGGATATTGTATTTCAAAGTTACGCCCCCAAAAAGTCGATACACTAAACTACCCAAAACGTGATCCACAAAAATGTTGGCTTTTCATCTTCTAGGGTTAGGATTTTGGATTTTATTTATGATAAAAAGGACTTTGGAGCCTCATTGTAATGATCATATTCTTGCAAATGTGAGTATTCATCACATCTCTTCTTAGAGATAAGATGCCACCATTATACTGAGTCGTTCACTCTATATTTCTACAGTTTTGTACATTTCACTCATTAATAGAAATTGTGTATTACTATATCTATGTTTATGGTTTCATCTCTATTATATTTTTTTTATATTATTGGATATCAAAGATATCTCTGTACATTTATTTATTATATCTCAGCTCTTATTTCAAGCTGAAAACAATCTGGATCAAGGAAGGCCAAAGGAAAGAGTTCTAACAAGAAGGGTAACAGTGATGGATGTTCATCACAGCCAGGAAAGAAGAAGGACTTAAGTAAAATCAAGTGCTTATCATGTAACAATAATGGAAATTATGCATATTAGTGTCCAGAGAAGAAGAATAAGGGTAATGGAAAGACACAAATAACAGCATCAACAGAGACGCAACTTGATGAGTTTGTAGCGAAGTTTGAGAAGGATTACTCATTAGTTTCTTTCCTTTATACCAGCACATCTGTGAGGAGTTATTGGTTATTAGACAGTGGTGCATCTCGTCATATGATAGAAGTACATGACATATTTAGTAGTCTGATAGAGAGTGACTCAGATTTTCATGTGGATCTTGGTGATAATGCAAGTTATTTAGTGAAGGGAGAGGGAACAGTTATGTTTCATCTCTAGTCAGGAAGTTCATTGGATGCCCATGATGTCCTTTACGTACCAAGTTTGAAGAAGAATTTGCTTCCATTCTCAACTATGGAGGACAAGGAATTTGTCATTATGTTTCATAGAGGGTAGGTACTCATACGTCCAGAGAAATCTATCCTAGATAGTGCAATGGTCGTTGGGGTTAGAAAAGGCACTTTATACAAGTTACAGGGAAATCATGTCCAGGATTTGGTACATGAAAGTTACAGCCTATGTGAGTTGTGGAAAAGGAGGTTGGGACACCTACACTAAAAGGAATTATTGATTCTAAGGGGGATTGTTATAGGTCTTCCATAGTTTAGTATTGAGCAGCAGGGAATGTGCAAATGGTGTGCACTTGGAAAGAATTCCAAGGCTTCTTTTCCTAGCAACAAGATTAGGTCCAAGGGGATATTGGATCTTATCCATTCATATGTGATTGGGCCTATTTCAGTAGAATCATTACAGGGACCATCATACTATGTGACGTTTATTGAATATTTTTCAAGGAAAACCTAGATCTTATTTATGAAGACCAAGGATGAGGTCTTCACTCAGTTTTAGGAATTTAGATCTCGGGTAGAGAACCAGACAGGTAAGAATATCAACGTCCTAAGGTCATATAATGGGGGAGATTACACCTCCAATGACTTCAAGGATTTCTGCAAGGAGGTAGGGATCAAGAGGGAGATGAAAGTCTCATACAACCCTCAGCAGAATGGGGTTGCAAAGAGAAAGAATCAATCCATCATCAGTTCTTCCAGGGCTATGATACATGACCAAGAGTTTCCTATGTTTCTATGGGAAGAGGCATGTAATATGGCAATGTATGTGCAGAATAGGAGTCCTCACGGGATATTGGGGAATGATAATCTAGAGGAGTCATTCTCAGGGGTGAAGCCAAAGATAGGACATTTTAGGATCTTTGGTTGTCTAGTTTACATATGTATTCTTTTGGAGAAGAGGATGAAGTTGGAGCCTTTAGGATAGAAGGGTATATTTGTGGGTACAGTGAAACCTCAAAGGCTTACAGGATATTCATTCCAGTATAGCGAAAGATAGTTGTGATAATATATGTTAAGTTTGAGGAGAACTTGGCATCTAGGAGATCCCAGGAATCATCAGTAATGACAAAGGATGAGGAGCAGCAGGATCCAAAGGATGAGAAGTAGTCAGTAGTTCATACTTCAGGTGGGGAGGAGGACTTATCCCCTTCCTTTCCTGTCAGGAAACCTTGATGGTTATTACAGAAATTGAGGGATTTCGGTGAGGCTCCTAGGAGTGTGTTCATAGAGCGCGGGCCTCTGAAGAAGTTTTTGAACTATATGGCGCTTATGAGTAGCTTCATTGATGTTGAACCTTCCAATTTTGAGGAAGAATCATATCAATAGGTATGGTGGGAGTCCATGGTAGAGGAGTACACCTTTATTATGAGGAATGATGTTTGGGACATAGTGATGAGACTGGACGGGAAGTTAGTTATGAGTTCGAGATGGCTCTATAAGATCAAGTATGTTGCAAATGGTAGCATCGAGAAGTTCAAAGCGAGGTTTGTGGTGAGTGGGTTCTCCCAGAAAGAGGGAGTGGGCTACAAGGAGATATTTTCTCCAGTCACTATGTATGATTCTATTTGAGATATTGTTTCTATTCCTTCAATTATAAGGTGGAGGATAAATCAGATGGATGTGAAAACATCTTTCCTCAATGGGATCATTGAGGAGGAAGTATACATAGAGAAACCTCAAATATTTGAGGTACATGGGAGGGAGTCTCATGTGTGTAGGCTTAAGAAAGCCTTATACAGACTCAAATAGGCACTCAGGGTGTGGTATTCTAGGATCGATGGATACTTGCAAAGTATAGGCTTTACCAAGAGTGAGGTGGATCCTAAATTTTACTTCATACTTGTTAGTTCAGATCCACTCATATTGGTTTTGTACGTTGATGATTTATTTCTCACAGGTGCAGAGGAGCTTATTGCAGGGTGAAAATTGGATTTAGATAGAGAGTTTGAGTGAAGGATATTGGTTTGATGCATTATTTATTGGGGTTATAGGTATGGAAGGTATCAGGAGAGATCTTCATTGGACAAGGGAAGTATACAGTAGAGATCTTGATGAGATTCAGGATGGATGACTATAAACCAATGGTCACACCTATGATTACCAATCTGAAGAAGGTGGTGACTTCAGATTCATAGTTTTTGGATCCCATAATATACAGGTAGTTGGTAGGGTTCTTGGTGTATTTGGTCAATGCCAGGACAGATATTTTTTTTTGTTAACACCTTGAGTCAATTCAGGGTGGAGTCGAGGCAAGTGCATTGGATCACAATGAAACATGTGCTCAGGTACTCAAGAGGTAAAGTGGAGTATAGATTCAGATATCTTGGAGGAGATGGAGTGTAGTTACAGGGATATATAAACTCATATTAGGTGGGTAGTGCGATAGAAATAAAGATCACCTTGAGGTGTTGCTTCATCTTGGGATAAGCAGTGATTACTTGGTTCAGTAGGAAGAAGAATTTTGTAACACTCATCTCAACAAAGGTAGAGTATATGGAAATGAGTGTGGATGGATGTGAAGCCATTTGGCTTCATAAGTTGCTTGCAGGTTTAGTTGATCAGTAGTTGGAGCCTACGGTGATATACTGTGATAATATGAGTTGTATCAAACTCTTGGAGAATCTAGTATTCCATGATAGGTCCTAGCATATTGAGATAAGATACCACATCATCGAGGATAGGATCCAAAAGTGAATAGTGAAGCTTCAGTATATTTCCATATATGAGCAGGTTGCAAATATTCTAACCAAACCTTTGGAGAAAGGGAAGTTTTTTTTCTCCATAGACAAACTTGGAGTGGTGCAGAATACCTTCCTCGCTAAGAGGGAGTGTTGATGCTAGTGGTAGCATCGGACATGTATTTATGCACAAGTATATGTGTGTAGACATGTGGAAATCATCCAAAGCCTTATACTCTTTAATTTACTTTAATTAAAGGAATTATTAAAGTAAATCATTTTTATTAATTATGTAATTAGTTAATTGATTTATTTAAGGAAATTTATAAAAATAATTATCATGTTTATAAATCTCAAGTGAGGTGAGAAGTAACCTCAACCATCACTTTGGAGATTAGAAATAGATTATAACTCACAATTATAAAATAAAGGCTAGGTTGAAGGAAGAAGACACTTGACACTTGACAAGAGTTGTGTTGAGAGAGTCGACACATAGAGTATTGGATCACAAAGGACTGTGATTGAATATCTTGGATAGGTGGAGAAGGACTTCCATCTAGAGATCAGGTCAAGGAGAAGAGATAAAAGAGGATCACGCAGGTGGGTTTTAGCCAGAGGAAGCCATAGGAAAGTGTAGCGTCACATGGAAGTTTTTGTACAGTCTTTCCATACAAGTACATGGGTTTCAATGGAGACAGTCGCGTACATATGCGGGTTTGCTTAAGGAAACGTGCATACACCTCGAAAAGTGTGCAGTTATGGGTCGTATGGCATGTCATGATTTGCCATGTTTGTTTGCAGTTGTACTTCTCTTAGTGGGCCATTATCCATGTCACAGGAGCCTTGATTTTAGCACAATAAAATCATTCTCAGCATCGATTTTCCCTCTGCGATTTTCCATGTGTATCTACCCAAAAAAAATAGTGTTTATGTGTGCTTGATTGGGTTTCCTTGTTTATGCTTTCACTCCATGTTTATTTGATTACTCAGTTGTGCTTTAATTCAATAAGTGATTTATTTGGAATTAATTATCGGGTGTTGGGTAGGAGAAATTTCAACATTGTGATATAAAAGCCTTATTATCACTATAGAATTCTGCAACAACCTTAAGCGCATCATAGTCTCACACTATTCATGTAGAAATTAGTCTAGGCAAATTCTTATATATAGATTCTCAAATTGACAATTCTCAGCAAGAACAAGTAATGAAAATGTTTCAAAGACACACTAATGCATTCACTTGGAGTTATCATGAAATGAGAGGCATTCATCATGATACTTGTACCTTCCATATCTATATCCAGGAGAATGTTCGTCATGTAAGACAACCTTGAAGATGAATGAACCATACTCTGAGAGATATTTTTAAGGAGGAACTACAAAAATTGTTAGATGTCAATTTCATATATTTGATTTCATATAGCTAATGGGTCTTTCCCATAGTCATAGTACCTAGGAAGAATGGAAAGTGGTTCATTTATGTTGATTATAGAGAACTTAATAAAACCGTTTTAAAGGATTATTTTCCTCTTCCATTTATTGATCAGGTTTTACACACATTAGCTGGTAAAATGTATTTATATTTTCTCTATGTCTTTAGCAGTTACAACCAGATACATATTACACCCAAGGATCATGACAAGAAAACCTTGACATGTCCATGGGGGAAATTTTCTTACAGAGTGTTTCCCTTTGTACTATCTAATTCTCTCACAACATTCCAAAGAGTGGTGTTGGATATATTCTAAGCTGATACATGATTTGTAGAAGTCTACATGACTGATTTTTCTGTATATGGTGACTCTTTTCATGTAGCACTAGAGAATTTAGAGAAATTTTTGATAAGATATCAGGAGACTAATCTTTCATTGATCAATAATAAAAGTCGTATTTTGTAGACCACGTGTATTTTTTGTGGTTATTTCATATCTAGTGCAGGGATTCAGGTTGATCTAGCAAAGATAAAGGTCATTAAAAAACTCCCAATTCCAGGATCTCCAAAAAATGTAAGAATATTTTTAGGCCATGTTGGTTATTATATATTATTTATAGAAAACTTTACAAGAATAGCCACTCCTTTATTTAAATTTATTGCTAAGGATACTATTTTTTCTTGGGATGATCATCACCAAGATGTTTTTGAGACACTAAAAGAGAAGCTCACCAAGGCACCAATTCTGAGGGGGGGAAACTGGTCTACTCCATTTCATTTCTCAATTGATGCCTCTGACGCAGACCTTGGAGCAGTATT
Organism: Picea engelmannii; assembly: GCA_009831015.1. Lineage (NCBI taxonomy): Eukaryota > Viridiplantae > Streptophyta > Pinopsida > Pinales > Pinaceae > Picea > Picea engelmannii. The sequence continues at coordinate 171,234 of ML780469.1, forward strand.
GGGGCAGTAGGAAATCAATTCTCTTATGCTACTTACTTTATTAGTAAAAATATAACTCCTTAACTAAATTATACAATAAAAGAAAATGAATTTTTAGATGTTGTGCATGCAATTAACAAATTCAAAAATTACATTATTGGGTATGAAGTCTTTATTCATATTGATCACTCTGCCATTAGGTATCTAATGAAAAAACCTATAACCAATGGTAACATCACTAGGTGGATTTTATTGTTGCAGGAGTCTAATATTACTATCCTAGATAGATCTGAAAAGGCAAATTTAGTAGCATATTTTCTCTCTAGGATTCATAATGAAGGACAATTAAATTATGTAAATGATTATTTTCCTTACAAGCATTTGTTTGCGATATATTATAACTCTCCTTGGTTTTTAGATGTGGCTAACTACTTGGATATAGGTAAACTTCCACAACACCTTTCACCCAGAGAAAGACAAACTATCGTCAGAAACAGTGCCTCTCACTCTTTGGTTGGAGGGGACCTCTTCTAGACAAGACCCAATTTGATCATTAGAAGGTGTGTACGTGAAGATGAAATGTTTGATGTGTTGAAATATTATCATGACGAACCATGCAGAGGGAACTTAATTGACTAAAGGACAACATACAAAGTTATTCATTCGGGATATTATTGGCCCACCCTTTTCAAGGATGCCAACAGGTATGTTTGAGGTTGAGACAGTAATCAGGGTATAGGCCTCCTAGTACAAGCCAACGAGATGACTTTGAAACCACTGGTACTCATTAGTCCTTCTGAGAAATGGGCTTTAGACTTTATAGGACCTATTTTTCTAGCATCAAAAAAGAAAAGTTATATTTTGGTTTATATTGATTACATTACTAAGTGGGTAGAAGACAAAGCTCTTCTCCATGATATTGAACAAGCGGTTGTCGATTTTCTATTTGAGGATATTTTTACTCATTTGGTGTGCCTAGAGAAATTGTAACAGATCAAGGAGAACAATTTGCATCAAATTTGATCCAAGCTATCACTCAGAAAAATCAAGTCAAGCATTAGAAATCCTCCCCCTACCATCCATAGGCCAATGGGAAGGTAGAGTCTACCAACAAGGTCCTCGAAGTGATCCTTACCAAGACAATGTAGCTACACCATAAGGATTGGGAAGATCGAATTCCAGAGGCATTGTGGGCTTATAGGACTACATGGAGGAACACGATCGGGTTCACACCATATGATATTGTGTATGAAAATCAAGTTCGCCTTCCAATAGAATTTCAGGTGCAAATTTTTAGAACAACGGTCCATTTGGGTATGGAACTTTTAGATGCATAGAAACAAATCATATCCCAACTCAATGAATTGGATGAGATATGCCAAGATGTCATTCAATGAATTACTCTTTTCTAGCAACAGAGAAGAAAATGGCATGAATAGTTTATTCAAGAAACTCAATCCAAGCCAGGTGATTGGGCTCTCCTTTTTTACTCCAAATTTAAAAAACTTAACGGAAAGGTCACCACATGTTGGCTAGGCCCATATGAAATTGTGCATGTTTTTTATAATGGTTTAGTGAAAATGAAGACCATTGATGGGGAAGGGATTTCTTTCTTGGTTAAAGGGCATAGGTTAAAATTGTATCAGAGGCCTATCACCTAGTAGGAATTTGTTCAGTGTGTTCTACAACAATATGGGATGGAGGTAGTAAGCAAGGAGGACTCCCAACCTGTTGCAACCTCAGTTTGATTTATTTTCTTCTTTGTAACAACAAATTCAAAGACAAAATAATAACAACAATAAATAAAAAGAAAAAAGAAAAAAAGGAAAATTTTAAAACTAAAGATAAAAATAATGTTCAACTATGAAGACCAGTCCTTTAGCACAGTTGAAATGGAATTTTAATTGAAAACTAGGTAACCTGCTAGAAAATATTCCTTGAGTTCTTTTCTAATAAAAAGGATATTGTTAGTTGTAAGATGAGAAAACTGGTGTGTTTCAAAAAGAGAAAGTTTTTTATTCCTATAGCGGCACTTGGTGCAGGTCCTTGGTCAACTTTCTCATTACAAAGCTTGAGGCAACCATCCTTGTTCTTCTTACTTTCACAGTTAGCATCCACCTATGTTGCAATTATTGTTCTTGTTCATCACTTAATCAGCAACCACTTCCACCAGTCACTTCTTTAGTAGCCACTTCCATCAACCATTTCTTCAACAGTCACTATTCAAAATTCATTTGTCAACACTTCCATGATCCTATGCTACACACAAAAAACATTTCAAAACTAGATCAATTCTTTCCTTTTTCAATTTGAAATCAGAGAAGTAGAATGAATTCTTTATTTTGATCTTTAGCAATTATTTTCCAAGAATTAGTATGTGAATCATATCCTTCATAAATCAACCTATGTTTGATTCACTTCTGCAATAAATCAGGATCTGAATTTTAGTACTTCATCTTCAACATGTGGAATTTAGCATGGTTATTTTCAAACAATTAAAGTCTTATTTCTCTCTATAATTTGACAACATTCCAGTGTTCCAAGAATGATGGTTCTACAAATGATCAGTGTCAGGATTCTCCAGCAATAGCTCCAACATTTACATTTTCAACATCTACGAGTAGTTGTATAACCATCATGTAGTCCTGTAACCATTGTTTTCAGTTGCTACAAGACATCTATATTATTTACAGGATGACCTGTAACAAACCAGTTGGAATCTATCTTACAATTTGAATATTTATTAGCTCTAGAATAAGAGTCTAGGGTTTCCTAGGAAACTCTAGTCTCTTCCCTCTATCACTCACAGGTCTACATCAGCAACATCACTCATCCTTTTGTCATGTTCTGTGTAACAACCAAGCTCAACATCAACACTCAGTTCATTCAGTTGGCCCAACTCAATACACAACAATCTCAAGCTATGCCAAGGTAAAATTGAGGTAATAATACAAATCCTTAATTTTCTCTAGTTTATTGAAAACATGGAAAATTTTAAAACCACAATTTCCTTGAGCTCATTTTAATACTTATATATTGATCTGAAATTGATCTTTTAAAGACTATGGTTAATTTTATACATGAGTTGATTTACCACTTAGAAATTAAGAGAAGAAGAAGATTTTAATGAAAGAATGTTGTAGCCATCATAAAGAATACAAAACAGAAATTAAACATTAATAACAGCAAACCATAACACCAAAGATTGTTAACGGAGTTCGGAAAGGTTGCCTACATCTTCGGGTCTTTGTCTCAGTGGGGGAGGCTTTATTATTAATATTCAATGCTTCAAAAGTACATCAAATGGATTACAAATTGGTTTTTTTGTGTTCTACTCGACCTCAAGAATCCAACACAACTGACGACACTGAAAAAGGATGAGCGTATCTCCCGAAAATGGCTTCCAAAGTTCGCTTTCTCAGTGGCTTCCCTACATAAAAATGGCTTAAGCTTCACAATTATTCATCATTTTGTTGTATCTAAACCTTCCTAGACTATCAAAAACTTATGGTTTATATATATTTTGAGTTGAGGGTCGAAATCCAACTTCCCCCCAATGTTTTGGCCTCAAATTGGGCTCAGATTCCCTTCAGAGGGACAAAAATCCTCAAAAATCACTAAAAATCAGTTAAAATCAACTAAAATAAGGACAAACCCCAAAATGTGGCAAAACATCTTCTTAAGCCCCCAGTTAGGGTGCACGCCCCCCTTCTGTGGTCATGTGAGGGCCATGTGACCTAGTGCCCAAGGGGCGCACCTCCCTTAGCTGGAAAAGGTGCTTAAGTTTAAATTTATGAAAAGTGGGTTTTTCTTCTGAAGTAGTAATTCACCCTTTGTGGCTAGCTCATTGTGCTTAATTCATTTGAAAAGGTGGGTCATGGGATCGAATCCCATGGAGTCCAACAATATAAATTTGACCTTTTTAAGGCCTTGACTATGGTGACATGTGGCACCCTTGGATTGGACCATGTGTCATCCTTGACCATGGTGACATGTGGCACCCTTGGATTGGACCATGTGTCATCCCATGGTTGCCAATATTTTGCCACATGGACTATCAAAACTTTGACACTTGTCATCAGGAACCCTTGCCATTTGTCATGATCTAGTGATACTACATGTCATCCCTTGATGGATTCCACTTTTCGTAATATGAATCTGCCACATGTCACATGTTGAAGATGCCATGTGTCCCTTTGACCCTTTAAATTTTTGTTAGAGAAGACCAAATTTTCCAACTTCCATAACTTTCTCATACGACATTCATTTTTTGATCTGTTTGCACCACCGGAAAGCTTGCGACGAGCACTTCGCGATCATGTCATTTTCTTGAGAATTTGAGAACTTTTGGTTTTTAGCATTTCAGGTTCCATTTTGGATCATTCCTCCCCACTAAGACCTTTTGGTCCTACAAAAGAGTATTAACTAGACATCAAGTGTGGGATAGGCCTCCCCACTTTTCCTTTGTCTTTAAAAATTTTCTTGTGCACCTGTCGCATAATAACCATGACAACTGAAAGCATATTGTTATCCATTTGAACTCATTCACATCTTACTGAATCCACTACCATCCATGTAGAAAACATTAGCAGCGATAACATCAGAAATATGAATTAAAATGAACCAATATGTTTGATGGGCTTGCATGACATTAACTTATCTTGAAGTAAAGTATGATTGAACTCCCATCCTACAACCATCTCATGTTCATGCTTAAGATCAACTACTTTACTTGGCACAATTATAGGTGTATTTCTTACATAAGTTGCCTTCTTTAATTGTTCCATTGTTAGAAGAGATTGATTTTCTTTTATATGATGAGCATGTACAACATATTCAGTTCCCTTTTTAAACAAGTGATGTTGATTATGTTCCTTGTAGAATATTTCTTTGAGATCATATAAATAAGGGCTTCCTAAGACCATTCCACATGTTTCTAGCGGCACCACATCACATATTACTTCATCCACATACTTAGATGTAATTGAAAACTTTATGATACATTGCTTTGTTATGGGAAATTTGTGATATTTGCTTATCCAATTAAGTGAATAGAGTATGTGATGCATCTTATTGTTTAATCCCAATTTCTTAACCACTTCTTCTAAAATTAAGTTAGATTGAGATCCACTATCTATCAATGTGTTGATATTAGTATGTTTCATTATGACCCTTATGTGAAACAATTTACTTCTTGAATCAAAACCATCACCAATTTTACTTGTCAAACCAACTGTTGTAATCTTAGACTCATCACCTTAATCTGATCCCTAGTCTGTTGGTTGTGTTGTTGTTGCAACTTTTTGCCTCCCTTTCTTGTCTTTGAACCACTTCGGTCTCTTCTCTCGGTGCAATTTCCAGCAATGCTCATCATTGTGCCCTTATTTCTTGCAATGCTTGCAAGAGAGATTATCTTCCTTCACTGTTGTTGAATTTGCTTTCTTCCCATTCCCTTTGCCTTTGCCATATTTCTTTGAAGATGATTCCCCTAATACACTAACTCTAGTTTTTCATGTTTCAATGTATGTTGATTGGATAGAAACCTCATCAATATTATTAGGTCCAAACATAAATACAGTATTACGAATATAAGGAGGCAAACCTCCTATATACTTCATAATACTTTCTTGTGTAGTTAATGGAACATCTAACATCAAATCCATCTTAGGAAATTCATCTGTATATTCCTGCATCGATTATCCTTTCCTTAACTTAAGATTTTTCCATTCAATTAAAGAATTTTTCGTATACCCCAAAGGATAAAATTGTTTTCTAAGTGCGGAAATAAAATCATGCCATGATGGAAAAATATTACCAACTTGTTGAGTTCCATGTTGCATTTTACTTTGCCACTAGATGAGAGTTGTGCTTTCAAGACGAAGTGACGCCAATCTAATTTTGGTTTCCTCATCTTTGATTTGTTGCACATTAAAATATACCTCCATCTGTCTAACCCAGTTATCAAGTTTCTCGGCATTAACCTCACCATCATACATAGGAAAAACAAATTTTACATCAAGTTTAAGTAATGGCATATCAGGCTTATGTTTATGAGAATGTTTTCTTGCAGCAGAATTTGAACTTGTACTTGAAGAAGAAGAAGAAGAAGATGGAAATGAAGGAGGTGAAGGAGGAGATTTTGGAGGGTCCTCTCCTTTTTCACTTTTGGCTTGCTTTGAATATTCCCCTTGAACTAGTCTCTTTCGTTCCAAGTAATCATCATACAACACTTTTACCATCTCCAACATGGAAAAGAAAGTTCTTTGAAACTCTCTTTCATTTTGAGAGAGTCCTTCTTCTGGTGTCATCTTCTCACTTTTAGATGTCCTCTTTATTGATCCAATCTATGGATCTCCTTATACAAGCTCCCCTTCAACACGACTTATTTTTCCCCTGGTAATCTTGCAAACTCAAACAACCAATTGTCAACCTGCTCTGATACCACTTGATCCGAAATTGATTTTGTAAAGACTATGGCTAAGTTTATGCATGAGTTGATTTACCACTTAGGAATTAAGAGAAGAAGAAGATTTTAATGAAATAATGTTGCAGCCATCATAAAGAATATAGAACAAATAGTAAACATTAATAACAACAAACCATAATTCCAAATATTGTTAACGGAGTTCAGCAAGGTTGCCTACGTCTCCGGGCCTTTGTCTCAATGGGGGAGGCTTTCTTATTAATATTCAACGCTTCAAAATTATGTCAAAATTACATAAAATGGATTACAAACTGGTTTTTTTTTTCTGCTCGACCTCAAGAATCCAACACAACTGACAACACTGAAAAAGGTTGAGTGTAGCTCTCGGAAATGGCCTCCAAAGTTCGCTTTTTCAATGGCTTCCCTGCATAAAAATGGCTTAAGCTTCACAATTCTTCATCATTATGTTGTATATGAACCTTCTGGGACTATCAAAAACCTCTAGTTTATATAGATTATGAGTTGGGGGTCTAAATCCAACTTCCCCCCAACTTTTTGGCCTCAAATTGGGCTCAAATCCTCTTTAGAGAGCCAAAAATCCTCAAAAATCACTAAAAATCAGTTAAAAATCCACTAAAATAAGGTCAAAACCCAAAATTTGGCAAAAAATGTGTGCCCCCCTCATATGAGGGCCACGTGGCCTAGTTCCCAAGGGGCGCACCTCCCTTAGCTAGAAAAGGTGCCTAAGTTTAAATTTTTGAAAAGTGGGTTTTTTTTTCTAAAGCAGTAATTTTCCCTTTGTGGCTAGCTCATTGTGCTTAAGTCATTTGAAGAGGCGGGTCATGGGATCGAATCCCATGGAGTCCAACAATATAAATTTGACTTTTTTAATGCCTTGACCATGGTTACATGTGGCACCCTTGGATTGGACCATGTGTCATCCCACAGCTGGTCAATCTTTTGCCACATGGACTATCAAAAATTTGACATGTGTCATCATGAACCCTTGCCACTTGTCATGATCTAGTGATACCACATGTCACACCTGATGGCTTCCACTTGTCATAATATGAAGCTTCCATATGTCACATGATGAAGGTTGCTACTGTGGGTCTCCTTGAAGGTTCATCGTACCATTCCCACACATACTTGCCACCTTCCACACCTCTTCCCTTTTGTTTCCTCATATTTTTTGTTTTTGAGCTTATTGACCCCAAGAAGGGATTGTACCTAATTTCATGGGAAGAAGGGGCTAAAGGCCCATAGGTGTTGTAGCTGAAAAAAATTCAAAGCCACAAATTATCCTTCTAAATCCTCTCCCTAATGTCTTGAGAGCGATGAAATGCTTCTCCATAAAAAATGAAGGGCCTTTAAAAGAGAAAAAACATATAATTAATAAATTTCTTGCTTGATGGGGGAATACATTTGCAGTGTCTTTTAATTTCCAACGAATATGGAACTCAATGTGTTCCTAACTTCAAGTGACATTATGGTGCTCTTTACTTTCCATTTCATTTAGAACTCAATGTTCATACCATAATAAATTAATGGTAAATAAAAGGACTTGGAAAAAGGTTCCATTCTAAATGAGAGATGCAACACACCTTCCACAAAGGCACCCATAAATGAGACAATATGAGCCCTTGATATGTCAAGAAAACCATGCCCAAAAGGCATACCCCCATCCACCTCATATTCACTACATAAATTAGAGAGGTTGTTATTGAGAAACACTCCTTGACTTGGGGATTGGCCTACCCAATAGGGCAATATGACAACCCTACCATACTTAAATTTAGAAACTTTTATAAGGTATTTGAGAATTTGTTTATTTTGAAAAGGGAGGATTTAATGCACATGTTTGGGTGGTTCTTTTACTAAATATGGCTTACTTGGCATGATACATGTGACTTGTGGACCCTTGAAGGGTGTACTTGTTTTTCTTTGCAGGACCTTGCCAAGTGAAATCTATCCATAGAGAAATTATTCCATTTTGACCTTCATGTGGGGTTGAAATCCCCTAGGATGGACACCATACCCCATACGTTGGGTAGAGAACCCTGGAGCCTTTGTGTCTAAAGGATGGAGGAATTTCCCTTGGAGGCACTTTGAAAGCATTTGAGGATGTCATCATATCACTTTGCACCTATACGTTAGACTTTGGAGGCCTAGGATATCACTTTATAATCCCTTGATGTCATTTAGAGGCTAGGGTTTAGTGGGCTTGATGGTTCTGGAAGTAATGTGATGTGGTTTGATGGAATGAGATGCATGAAATGACACTCTATCACATGATAGCTTGGAGCATGTCCTTTATAGGCCCAATGATCTGCATTTTTAGGCTCAATGTCTCACTTCTAGGCCTCATGTCACCATTCTAGGGCATGACATCACCCTTTTAAGGGTTTTATTTTATGTAATTTTATTATTTGCAAGTTGTAAAAGAAAATAAGGGGGTCAGCCCTCTTTTAATTTGTTGTTGACAATTTTATGTGGACAAATTGGCTTAGCTGGCCTCATATAAATAGAGGATGATCTCTTTCTCATTTTCGTAACTCATCACTTGAGAATTACATACTCTTTGACTTAAATTTCGGCCCCTCTTGGGCAATTTGCTATCTCGTGTCTTCTTGTCATTATGGATGGATGCTACACTTGTCTATTGGTGGAAAGAAAACTAGTGACTTCTCTTGGTGGTGTTTCTTTGGCATTTTGTGGATGATATATTGGTAGTAAGGGTATGTTGCATGCTATCTCTTGGATTGGTGAGTAATTTTCTGCAATTTATTGTCATTTTACTTGTTCAAATTCAAGAAATATATCTAAAACCATAGGAGGAGTACAAGGGATTACACCCTCCACAAAGGTTTAATTTTATTTGTCATTGAAAGGATATAAGGCTTGCCTCAAGGAGTAAGAACGTTTAGACCCTTGTTGCAAGGCTTGGATAGGTTTTGTTTTCTCTAGGAAGTAAAAGGGCTTACACCCCTAGAGAAATCATTAAAACCCTAGTTCATCTTGGATTTTAAGTTAGACAATTTGGGAGGATTTTTGTTGAGTTTTATAAGGGTTTAAATCTCAACATAGATCTTTTCTTCCTCTTTTTTCAATTTGTCTTCCAAGTAAGAGACTCCATTACCCAATAGATAAGACACTAATCTTTGCATTGGATATTGAATATTGTTGCATTGGTAAATGTGAATTTTGAGATATTGAATTGTTCAAGTTTGGATTTAAATTTCACATGATTTAAGCTATCTTGTGCCCTAAGGGAATATTGTTTCACTAAGTGATTGATTTGTTGTAATAAACATTAAAATACATCCAATAGGGTTGTATCAAACTCGCTTTTTCTTACTCTCATTTCATTTTTCTATCATTGAAATTCACTTGCAAGTTGTGATAATTGATCTATTGTTTAAGAGTTATTGTTTGGGTGGCTTACTTGTTGATTTTAATGGCTAGAACTTGTTGTTGTAGACAAATTTTGATGCATCCATTGGTATGTCACAAATACTTATTGGTAAAACTCATCAATAGCCCTCTCTTGTTATCAAAGCATTGGTTTAAACATTGGAAGATTGTCTACTAATTGCTAGCTTCATTTTCCAACATCATATGCTTGATTTTGATAGTCTAATTTTCATTTTTCGTAACTTCTTTCTTTCTAATATATATTTCCGCTGCAATTTTACAAAATCAAGGTTTCTTGTTGAATCCCCTTTTGTCTTAAGGCTTATATCATCATATTTGGTATTGTTTTGGCTTGTCTAACACGGTTTTTCATATTCATAACCTTTGAAACCATTTACCATATCCAAAGACTCTCTCCTTGGGCCTCAAGTATAACCTTGACCTTGACCTATAGGGGTGTCTTCTATCTCCTCATTTCTCCCCTTGCAATCCCCCTAGGGTCACCTAGGAAGACTCCCTTGTATTGGACTTGTCCTTCACTAAAATGAAGGGGATATCTATTGAGGTGACAGTGATAGTTGTCCCTAGTTGTGTCACACATTTGTTTCTTGGGTTGGGATTTTCCCAAACTACAAACTGTGCGATAAAAAATTTGGCGTCATTGTCGGGGAGAATTTTGAATCCTTTCTGATCCCATAATGACACTTGGAAACTCTATCCCAAATCCTTTTTTTTAGTTTTCTAGCGACTCCATTTGAGGTAAGTTTCCTTTTCCACTTTTGATGATCTTTTCATAGACTTCATTTGGTGACTACACAACCTGAGAACCCATCTTTCCAAAATACCCTCCCCCAAGGAAGGTTCAATCCTTTGAAATTTTACCAAAGAAGACCTCCTCGTAATTCTCTCATTGTCAAAACCTTGTTTCAAGATAACCCTCCCCCTGCTCCAATGGCTTGTCCTTGGACTAGAAGCCTTTACAATTCAATGAATATGGTCGGCATCCCTAGGTATCCCAATACCATTCCCAAAGAGTCTCACAATTGGTTGCCAAAGTTTACCGGAAACAATGTTGTTGCACCTGAAGAGAATCTTGATGATATTGGTGTGGCCATGAAATGCAATGGTATAGAACATGAAGATGTTGTAATGAAGCTACTAGTTATGTCTCTTGATGAAGATGTTAAAAAGTGGTATAAAGGATTTCCCAACAATCACTGGGCATCCTATGAAGATTTCGCTAAGTTGTTCAAAGGTAGATGGACAACAAAGAAGGATAACAAATTTTTATTGATACAATTCAACCATATTAAGAAGAGAGAGAACAAAATAGTGAAGGAATTTGATCCCATATTTGAGAACTTGCATAGTCAAATCCCAAAGGAATTGCGCCTACCAGAAGAAGACATTCTCCTTCTGTACTTGAATTCTTTTGAAGTACAGTTTGGTTTTATTATGAAGAAAAAGATGCCTAAAATTTGGCAAAGTCCAAACAGTATAGTGAACAGATTGAAGAACATCTTATCATCTCAAATATTGATGTTTTTCCATTCCCTCGTGTCAAAGCATAATCGAATATGAAGACTTCAACCAGTAGTGTACAGGATCCAATTACACTCTTGTCTCAAAAGCTTGATCAAATGAATGACCAGTTCATTCATAGTCAAAATTAGATCATGAATAAGTTCACAAATTCAGAGAGGCATCATCCTACTCCAAGACCTTAGTTTATCAGACAGCAGAGGGGAAAAAAAGTTGTAAAATAATTCCACAACAAGAGGAAAAGGAACCTGACACCTTGAATCTTGTTGGGATCATCAACATGGAGGGATCATCATGGTTTTTTCCTTGTGAAGAGCCTCATTCGGAACATGAATTTTCAATACATATGAAAGAAGGAGAATATCCAAGCACTATGGACAAGTTGAACTTAACTGATACACTTTTCACTCCCTGGGATGATGAACACACTGACATAATTGAAGAACAACTTGAAGATATCAAGAAGTGGGTGGCTAGACGAGCGCAGTTGGAAATATTGAGCCAAATGGATGAAGGTTTGGAGGAGAAGTTGAGGAAAAAGGAAATCTTGACATACTCAAGAATAAATAAAGTGTTAGTCCCACCACCTCTAGCAATGAAGGAAGTGCCTCCACCACCAATTCATGACTCGCTTCCATACCCTGCACCAACAGATGAGTATCTTTTCTTGAATATATATGTACTAGGTATGATTGGAAAGATAAATATGTCAGTACCTATGGTGAATGTGTGAAAGATTCCTTCCATAAGAAGAGAAGTTTTGAAGGCATTTAAGGTGCAAGATGAGGCAAGAGATCATCTGGTGATCCTAAAATCTATGTGTCATGAGAACCAGGGAGAGGAGACTCCTCCTTTTTATATTTCCTTGGGAATAAATGGTTTTTTTTTTAATAATTGTATGTTGGATTACGAAGCCTCAGCAAATGTAATTTCTCTAAAGTTCATGAAACAACTTGGTTTGCAGACAACCCTCCCTTATGAAAATGTTTGTGGTATTGAATCAAAAAGGGTGCAAGTGTATCGTCTCATAGAAGATGTGGAGGTATACCTAAAATATTTTCCCCAAATCATCCTCATCATAAATATAATTTTTTTTGATGTACTAGATGCTTGGGGCATGCTCTTATCAAGAAGTTGGTCTTCTACCCATGGAGTTTTTCTCAGTATGGACCTCACTCATGCACACATCCCTATGGTGATGGGACATTTGAAATTTTTTATAGTCAACATGTCACAAAGAATCATGTGGTTGATTAAAATATCCCTGACTATTGGAGTGATTGTGAGTATGATATGTCACCTCAGTTCATTGAGTATGATCCTCGGGATTTGCATTTTATACAAGAGGATTGCATTGATACACTACTTATGAAGACATACAAGTATTAGGAGAATCTTGCAGAATACTAGAGAAAGGATATGGGATCCATCAAGATACTCAAGAAGGATGAAGATAAGAAAGATAAAGAGCGATAAAAGTCTGTCAAGGTCATTTTCAAGGAAAATCCACCTACACAGCCTTACATTGAAGACAATATAAGGGAGAGCCTTACATTGGTACACTACTTGTGAAGACATACAAGTATAAGGAGAATATTGCAGAATACTAGGGAAAGGATATGGGATCCATCAAGATACTCAATAAGGATGAATATAAGAAAGATAAAGAGCAATAAAAATCTATCAAGGTCGTGTTCAAGGAAAATCCACCTACACAGCCTTACATTGAAGACGATATAAGGGAGAGCCTAAGTATGACAAGAAGAGCGAATTTTTATGGCTTGGCCCTTACATAGTCAAGAAAAATTATAATAAGGGCACTTACTGTTTATCTACCATGGATGGGAGGAAGATGTCATTACAAGTTGATGGGTCTATCATCTGAACCTATGTTTATGGGAGTCACTTGATTTCCATAGGGTTCGGGCCCTAGGTAAGTAGGTAGGTCATTTGCTTTCTTGCATTTTCATTTGTGTGTTCATCCTAGTGTAGTTGCATTCTTTGCTTTCATATCATTTTTTTCCTTTCATTTATGCATATTTGATTGTGATGCATTTGCTTGAATCATATTACATGTTAGTTAGAAGTTTTTGAAAAAAATGCAAAATTTTGTTTTTAAGGAATAGTTGTCAATATTGAATTTTTAATTATATGAAAAAATGGTGAGCAAGACACCCCTCAATGATATAATATTATTGCTTGAGTATGTGTAGGCACAATTCTTACTAGGAGATGTTGAATTTCTCCTATACTCTACGACAAGCACATGTCCCCATGTAGGAGCCAAATGTTACCCCCCCAAGCTAGGGGTAACTAAGGAGATGATGTCTCGAGGCTCATAGGTTGAATACATGGAATGTCGAGAGCCATATGAGTAGATATATCCCCTCCTCTCATCACATATCACTATTCATTGACATCAACAGCATCCATCACACCAGCATGGCCCAGGAAGGATAACAGGTCTTGATTCATGAGGTAACAAGTACAATATCATCGTAAGTGTCATTTTAATATTTGAATCATTTGAGCATGTTGCAAAGGATCATTTCTTGATTATGAAAACATTTTCTTGGAAATTATACATTTTTCCTTATTGCACCTTGGTGGTTGACATGGTTTCCTAGTAAGTGGGTCACCCTCAGGGAAAGGGATTGCTATTGTGGGTCTCCTTGAAGGTTCATTATACCACTCATGCACATAATTGCCACTTTCCACACCTCCTCCCTTTAATTTCCTCATATTTTTGGTTTTGGGGCTTATTGACCCCAAGAAGGGATTGTACCTCATTTCATGGGAAGAAGGGGCTAAAGCCCCATAGGTGTTGTAGTTGGGAAAAGTTAAAAGCCATAAATTATCCTTCTAGATGCTTGCCCTAAGGTCCTAAGATTAGTGAAACGCTTCTCCATAAAAAAATGAAGGACCTTTGAAAAAGAAAAACACATAATAAATAAATGTCCTTCTTGATGAGGGAATGCATGTGTGGTGTCTTTTAATTTCCAATGAATATGAAACTCAATGTGTTCCTAACTTCAAGTGGTATTGTGGTTCTCTTTATTTTCCATTTCACATAGCATTCAATGTTCGGACCATAATAAATTAATGGAAAATAAAAGATCCTGGAAAAAGGTTGCATTGCAAATGAGGAATGCAGCACACACTCCACAAAGGCACCCATAAATGAGACAATATGAGCCCTTGATATGTTAATAACCCCATGCATGAATGTCATACCCCCATCCACCTCATATTCACTACATGAATTAGAGAGGGTATTCTTGGGAAACACTCCTTGACTTGGGAATTGGCCTACCCAATAGAGCACCATGACAACCCTCCCATACTTAAATTTGGGAAATTTTATAAGTTCTTAGAGCATTTTTTTAGTTTGAAAAGGGGGGCTGTAATTTACATGATTGGATGGTTCTTTTAATAAATGTGGCATAATTGGAATGATACATGTGAATTGTGGACCCTTAGAGGCCATACATGTTTTTCTTTGCAGGACCTTGCCAAGTGAAAGCTATCCATGGATGAATTATGTCATTTTTACCTTCGTGGGGGGTTGAAATCCCCTAGGATGGATGTCATACCCCACAGCCTGGCAGAGCACCCCGGAGCCTTCGTGTGCAAAGGATGGAGGAATTTTCCTTTGAAGGAACTTTGAAATCATTCAAGGATGAAATCATATCCCTTTGCACTTGGACATTGTCATTTAGAGGCCTAGGACATCACTTTCTAATCCCTTGACATCATTTGGAGGCTAGGGTTTGGTGGGCTTGATGGTTCTTGAATTAATGTGTTGTGGTTTGAAGGAAGGAGATGCATGACATGACACTATAGCACATGAGATATTGGCACATGTCCTTTGGATTCCCAATGATCTGCATTTTGAGGCTCAACTTCTCACTTCTATGCCTCACGTCACCCTTCTAGGGCATGACATCACCCTTTTTAGGGTCTTATTTTATGTAATTTTATTATATGCAAGTTGTAAAAGCAAATAAGGGGGTCAGCCCTCTTTTAATTTGTTGTTGAGAATTTTATGTGGAAAAATTGGTTTAGATGGACTCATATAAATAGAGGACCATATCTTTTTCATTTTCCTAACTTATCACTTGAGAATTACATACTCTTGGACTTAAATTTCGGCCCCTTTTGGGAAATTTGCTAACTCTTGTCTTATTGTCATTATGGATGGTACACTTGTCTATTAGTGGAAAAGAAGGCTAGCGACTTCTCTTGGTGGTGTTTCTTTGGAATTTTTTGGATGATATCTTGGTAGTAAGGGTATGTTTCATACTATCCCTTGGATTGGTGAGTAATTTTCTGCAATTTATTGTCATTATACTTGTTCAAATTCAAGAAATATATCTAAAACCCTAGGAGGAGTAAAAGGGCTTACACTCTCCACCAAGGTTTAATTTTATTTTTCATTGAAAGGATACAAGGCTTGAATCAAGGAGTAAGAAGGTTTACACCCTTGTTGCAAGGCTTGGCTAGGGATTTTTTTCTCTAGTAAGTAAAAGGGCTTACACCCCTAGAGAAATCATTAAAACCCTAGCTCATCTTGGATTTTAAGCTAGACGATTTGAGAGGATTGTTGTTGAGTTTTATAAGGGTTTAAGTCTCAACATACATCTCTTTTTCCTCTTCTATTAACTTTTCTTCCAATGAAGAGACTCCATTACCCAATAGATAAGACACTAATCTTTGCATTGGAGATTGAAAATTGTTGCATTGGTAAACGTGAATTTTGAGGTATTGAATTGTTCAAGTTTGGATTTGAATTTCCCATGATTTAAGCTAGCTTGTGCCCTAGGAATGTCTTGTTTTTCTAAGTGATTGAGATGCTATAACAAACATTAATCTACAGTCAATAGGATTGAAGAAAAATCACTTTATCTTACTCTTATTTCACTTTTCTACCGCTGAAATTCACTTGCAAGTTGTGATATTTGATCTATTGTTCAAGAGATATTGTTTGGGTGGATCACTTACTGATTTTAGTGGATCTAACTTGTTTTTGTATAAAACATTTTATGCAGCCATTGGGTTTTCATAAATACTTATTGATGACACTCATCAACATCCCTCTCTTACTATCAAAGTCTTGGTTTAAACATTTGATTATTGTCTACTAATTGCTAGCTTCATTTTCCAACATCGTATACTTGATTTCCATAGTCTAATTTACAGTTATCATAACTTATTTATTGTTGATATATATTTCCTTATTGTTTCAATTTTGGGATAGCAAGGTTTCTTGTCGAATCCCCTTTCATATTAAGGCTTATATCATCATATTTGGTA
Source organism: Picea engelmannii (assembly GCA_009831015.1). Lineage (NCBI taxonomy): Eukaryota > Viridiplantae > Streptophyta > Pinopsida > Pinales > Pinaceae > Picea > Picea engelmannii. The sequence goes on from ML780469.1 coordinate 187,906, forward strand.
TTGTTTTGGCTTGTCAAAACTGTTTTTCAGGTACACAACCTTGAAAACCATTTACCAAATCCAAAGAATCTCTCCTAAAGCATCGAGTCTCACCATGACCTTGACCTATATGCGTGTTCTTCTAGATCCTCACTTCTCCCCTTGCAAACCCCCTAGAGTCACGCGGGAAGCCTCCCTTGTGTTGGACTTGTCCTTCACTAAAACAAGAGGGATATCTATTGAGGGGACGGTGATAGGTGTCCCCGGTTGTGTCACACATTTGTTGCTTGGGTTAGGATTTTCCCAAACTAAACATTGTGAGATAACATCGCCTAGACTTTGTTTCCACATTATTGAATTCCTCATCTATCCATTGGTAGTGACAATTGCTCAAAATAGAGTATCTACATATCCTCATACACTTGGACTAGCAGCATCATGGGAAATCTCGGTGCAGTCATGCAGGAGCCATGGTATTTGAAGCATTGGAGGCATACCTTGAATATAATTCCATCAAATACATACTCAAGGCTGCAAATTGGCTTCCATTTCTTAAGAAATTTCAGGGTTATGATGTCACTCGCATGGGTAATTTGGTGATTGTCGTATTCAAAGAGTCATTGTCTCAATCCACCGGCTACCTCGAATAGGGGAAAGGTGGTTTAAAAACAAGCAAGTCGATCAAAGGCTATGGACTCGATTCTTGTGCTCAATAGAACAAAGTATGATTTGGATGAAAGGCGTACCTATAGCCTAGATCGTGGAGAAATGGAGAAATTTGTTGTTTATATTAAAAAAGGTCGTCACATGCGAGGGACAGTATGTCATTAATTTCCTCTATCATTCTCCTTCTTCTACATTTTGAAGCCAGTGATCATTTAAATTTCCCATTTTATTTATGCCAAAGTATACATAGAATGGTGAAATATATTCAAGAAAACCCTAGGAATGTCATTCGTAGCTTGTATCATCATGGTCTGGGAAAAATATTCATTGTAGAAGAGTTACATAAAAGAGGTGACAATTGGGACGCATTCTTGTTGCCTAATGTATTTTCTGGTGAGGCTATTGAACATGAGGATATACCTCGGGAGGTGCATGATGACAAAAATTACAGTGAAGACCTCGATCTCCAGGAAGTTGAATCCTTCACCACTTGTGGAGAGAGTTCTAAGGGACAACCTATAAAGAATAGGCCCCGACAATCTGTTCTTATCACCCCTTGGAGAATTTCCAAGAGTATGACTCAAAAGAAGTCTCATAAACAAACTATTGACCCTTTGTTACCAAAATCCCCATGTTCACCCGAAATTAATACTTCATTGCATACCAAGTGAGTGTCAACTAAGAATAGTCATGTCCAATAGAAATAATTCTCAATCATTGTGTTTAAGAATCCTATAAGTCTATCATCTCAACTTAAAACTCATATATTCCCATACCCTAACACTTCTAGGCCTTCAATGCCAATACCCCATGATTTTGAAAACACTACAGATTGTTATGAGCCTTCAAAAGAAATTGTGTCATCAAATAGGTCAATTTATTCGAGATTGAAGAAGAAGAATAAGATGGTTAAAATATTGAAGGAATAAATCAAAGAATTTAAAATCATGGATAGGCATGTGAAGGGTGAGAACATGGTGTTAAAGGCAGAAAGTGCTCAGCTACAAGAAGAGGCTAAAATATTAACAACAGATAACAAGATATTATTCAAACATGCAAGGAAAATGTATAGACAAACTCAGATGCTTGCAATACATAACCGAGCCTTGGGAAAGAAACTCAAAGCAGAGCAACAGAGAAGGAGATCTAATGTGAGTATATCAATAGGTAAATTATGCAGCTAGGGTATTTACCAAATTTTGCACAAGTTTTGATAGATTTTGGCACCAGGACATCAACAATATATCTCAATTGCATGAGGAAACATAAAATATTAAGCGTTGGGGGGATGTTGGGCCTTTGAATTGATGCCATTTTCATTTCCAAATACCCATTTTTTACCTATCGTAACCCTCCCTTCTACCAATTTATAACCCCGTTATCATATTTTCTATGCAAAGTTCATTTGAAGAGATCAAAAGGTAATATTATTGGTTAATTAATGTTTTTCCATTATTTTTAATGAATTAGGGACATTAAGAATTATTTTGTTACTAATGATGGTTAACCAAACATGGTCGTCTAACTCACGAGGTGATCCTGTAACCCACCTCGATTTTTGACATACACCCGAGCTTCGAGAATAGAATCGAAGACATGGGTTCTTCTCCTAGATACCCTGACATGTTTCCATGCTCATCAAACCAATTCCAAGACAAGCGAGGTAGGTGATTATCCTCAGTCAAATATGACAATCAACTACACTCAAAACAATGTGTCTGGTAGAAGATTTGATTGTGGCCAAGGTTTGGAGATTTCTCATGCATTAGCATGTCCTAAGAATATCCTCTGAAATGATTTTTGAACTATCTTTGTTAGAGTAACAACCGAAGATTAAACTATCTCTCTTTTTGTATTTTCACTATTGTAATTGATGCAACCAAGTCGTAGTATAGGAGATCTATTATTGGGTTTACCTTCACACTCTTGTGAATGAATGTGTATATATAATTAAGCTCAGACGTTGTAGGAATCAATCGACATTTTCCATATCATTACCATGTTCTATTATCTATATTGGTGAACTTTAATTTGTTAATACAAAGTGTCCATGTTGATGTTTTGAGACAAATATATGTGTGTATAATTTGGCTTTAATCTTGTAGTCCTTTAGCAGCGTGAAGCCGATTGGGAGGGCCCACCAATTCTATCCAGGTTGCAATTTTAATTTATGTAGGTTCAAATTTGAAACTGCATTAAGTTTATATGTTGTTCATGTTAGTTTAACATCATAATAGTTTATGTTTGTTCTCAATTAAATATTATGTAAATATTTCTTATCTAAATTTTGTGTGTGAATCCTTGCAGAGGTTAAATATTCCATTGAAGATTGAGAGACAAGTTGTATTTTGTACTGTGTCACGGGAACATTCTAATGGTAAATGAAAGAATGTGATTTGCACCATATAAATACCATGTCATCAATCCAGTGAACAAGTTATATCTCTATTGAGTTACAATTTATGTTTTCTTTTGAAATGCTTGTTTTCATTTTGATGTAGCCCCTCTACCCTCCTGGGGTTTTGCGACCTCCCAGTCTAGGATATTTCTAACTGCAGAGTCGAATCGACTCCTCGAGTTCCACTTTCAACCCAAATCAAATATACACAGGTCCCTTTTTCCTTCTTTGTGCAGGTTTGTCAGACCCACGGGCTAATTTCCGTGCGCTCCCAAAACACTAGTTCAGGCATAAGCCCCCTTGGCGTTAGCCCCTTCTTCATACGACCCTAGGTCGTGTCCTTATGTTAATGCACAATTACGGGTGAGGCAAGAGTGGTTTCAAACCAACCCACTTTTCGCCCCACAATCCTCCTCGTGTTGCCATGTATCCATTTGTGAATACCATTTCTAATTGTGGTCCGCTCAAGGAAAATTAATGTTTGATCATGTATTAGCCCCGCAATCCTTCCCGTCTGTCGATTTCTCGCTTTCGGTGATGATTCATGATCAATGGCTGCTATCGGGTCCCCTTTCTTCACATGTTTCCTCGGTCTATGACCTTAAAATTCTGTGTAACTCATGTCCCTGATATGCTACGGGATCATCGATCTGGTGATATTTATTATCTTGTCTGAACCGGCGGCTCAGATATGTTCCTTTCACATCTATAGACCAGATCTTCCCCTTCTCGATCAACGGTCGAGATCACCTTCATGATTCTGAGCTTCGGGCGTTTGAAATCTCAAACCTTGCTACTATTCGTACTCCAATCTTTTGGAGTTAACGATCTATTACCAGTTGTCTCCCTGAACCTACGGTTAGGATCTCCTCCGCGAGTCTAGCCTTCAGGACTTTCAATTCTCAAATCCTCACCATTGTTGACTGGTTATCTTTTGGAGTGGAAGATCTGCTGACACGTATCCTCCCCAATCAATAGTTGTACTCCCGCTTTGGGACTTTGGTCTCCTAAACCAGATCAACGATCCTACGATTCCCTCCTCGATCGATAATCAAAATCTTCTCCAGGTTTTCAGACCTTTTCCTCCTCCACTTTTCTTCCATAATTCTAGATCTATTTCCACATGTCCACCTTCACATTGACAGCTCTCATCATTTCAGATTTCCAGGCTTCAGAAATATCAAATGTCAAACCTCGCCTTCCTCCAATAACTTCTATCTGGAGGCTATAATCCACTGATATGTGTCCTCTTAAGATCAACGACTAAGTTTTACTTCGGGACTTTACCTGGAGTACATGGATTTGCTCCATGTCTCCCTTGCATTTGACGACTATAAATCGCTACAGAACTTTACCTAGAGTGCTCAGATATTTTCCACATCTCCTCTCCTGGCCCGACAGCTTAGATTCACTTCGGGTGATCTGAAAGCTCGGATCTTCTTCGGCTCTTCGGGCTTCGTGAATCTCAAATATCAACTTAGATGTTCAATACAATTTTCCCGAAGCTCATGATCTATTGACAAGTGTCCCCTCACAGATCGACGGCTCTTAGCTATTCAGTTATTCATGCTTCAGGAATTTCAAGTCTCAAACTTGTCTCCTCCTGAACTCACGATATCTGATGGTCCAGATTCTCTTGGCCAATCCGACGCTTTATATTTCCTTCTGACGATCTAACGGCTCAGATCTCCTTCGACTAATCAAATGGTTGAGATTATACTTCGACTCTCCGGCTCTTTGGCCTTCAACAATCTCAATCCTCAAGCTTTGACCAGTCTCCCTGTGTACACAAGGGTTAAAACCCGTGCATTTCACCTTGATCAAACCCGTGTCGACCCTCTACGCTCAGATCCAACACTAGAGATATGTTCTTCTTCTCTGTGCTTGCTCTATTCGTTGGAACCTTACTATCTTGGGTCTCTCTTATGCTCTTACAAGTGTTATCTCTTATGAGATTTTGGACTTATAATAAGTTCGCCACTCACACATTCCTTGTGTTATCCCTTTTGATCTTGATCTCCTCAATTATTCTAATCTCCCATGCACTCTTTGTGCTTCTGGGATTTCATTAAACTCAGATCCAAAGGATTTATTGACAAGAAAATCTTCTCGCCCTCCTGGCATTCTCCTAGTTTGATGCACACTTTGCAGAGCTTCTCCTTACAGAGTGTTCAGTAACTATGTTTCTCCCCAAACTCAACACAGAGTTCCTCCTTTGCACTCTTGCACTCGCTCAATGCCCTCCTAACAGAGCTCTACAGAGTTCTCAGTGACTCTGCTTCTATGTGCTTCTTATGTACTGTCCCCCCTCTACGGTATTCAGTAGAATTGAGGTTCCTCTTGGGTTTTTGATAGCTCTGATGTGCCCTCCTGGAACTTTCTTTTCTGATTCCACAAAATTCAGATGCACACTCCTTGCGCCAACTACAGAACCTCAAATGTTTTATTGTGCACTCCTTGCACAACCTAAATAATCCAGAACGATATTATAAAACTCAATGAAGATAAAATAAATGTATCTCCTACTGCAAATGAAACTTATCACACATCCATAGCATTCATTCATGAAAATGCACAAACACACGATATGCAGGAAAAACTGTTTTTCTATTATCTCTGTGTGTCTATATAGATGTTTACAAAAAATGGAATGCAACAGAGTCCCAGTTCTCTCAAGATCTCTCTTAGAACTATTCTACCTCCTAAGTCTCCTAAGACTCTCTACCCACGATCTCTCTCTCAAGTCTCCTAATTACAAAATGAGGGCTCTACGAGCTTATCCTCTTCACCTCCTTAGTGCCATCACTGTCTTAGTTACGGCACCATACCTCTACGACTACATTCCATAAATGAATGTCAAGACCTAACTATGATATGGACCTGCTACAAGCGACCATTTAAGGAAACCCTATCCACTACATGTACAAAGGCATGGCCTAGATCTTAGAACCTTTCAACACAAAAATCCGTATTGAATCATATTTCAAATTTTAAAAAAGAAAATGGGAGGGTCGGTGCCTCTCCCTTTCTCCATTGCATGTATGCATGCTGGCATGCTAGCTCATTTGTTGATGTGGAGCGATTTTCCTACATCATACATGACTGCTAGGAAAAGCATGAGCTCCTACTCATGAGATCCTCTTCTCCAGTATGGAAATCCTCCTAGATCCCAAAATATTTTATGGAGCTTTCCTCTTGCTCCTCTCCATCTATGTCATTGTTGTTGTTGCATATTCTTCTTCTTCTTTCCGGCTGTTATGGAAGGATCTCCTCTGCTCATCTTCTCTTTGTTGACTTCTTCTTGCGTTGACCTCAATATCAGCGTCATGATCTCCTATATCACTCTGTCCAGCTACTCAAGTGGTTGGATCTTCTTATGTAGTCTTCTCAGTTGCAACTCTTCCTTATTAGTGGGTGCAACGACGTGATCTCCCATGCTATCTTTACTTCCTCTTGTGGTAGTAATTTGAAACTCTGTTGTAGACTCCAATTCCATTGTTTCATCTCTGAGCTACCTCTCAACTTCCTCCTCTGAAAGATTGGCTTATGCCATCTCCTCTTGCATTGGTTCAAGTCCAACTTCTTCCAGTTGCTCCTCTGGATGGTATGCTCCTCCATATGTCTCCAATATGATCTGATGGATGTGTTGGCTTTGCACCATTACCCTTCTCTCTGGGGATTCCAATTCTACATACAGATCAGCAAGGTCTATGATGTTTGTTTCTCTTTCTGCTGCAAGCTCCAGTGTTGCAGTCATCTATGTTTCATCTTCATGGCTGAAAATTTTGAGCCATTCTTATTAATGCTCTTCTCCTTCTGTTGGGGTAGAAATCAGTGTCTGCTCCATTTCTTCCTCTTCTTATTGGGAAGCTTCTGATATATGCTCCATCATCATGACAGTCACCATTGGTTTTCCTTCTCCTGTTGTTGCATCTGCAACACATTCTCTGGCCTTGACTGAGTTGTTTGGTAGGAATGTCTTAATTCCCCCAATGATCATAATGCTCCTTTGATCCTCCTATTGGATGGTGATATTGTTTAACTTCTCATCATATTCATTCACATGGTCTACAAATCCACATGAATCTTCATCGATCAACACTCCTTGCTGACATGAACTCACTTCTGAGCTCCTGAGACTTTCAGATAGTCTTGTTTCTTTCCCCTTGCCCACCTGGCAATTTGGGATTTCTCTTCTATCCACCTGGAAGTCTATGACATCAATTGATCCCATCTCATTGCCTACCTAAAAACTTGAACTTTCATTACTTCTTCCCTGGCAGTATATGAGACCCTCCACTGATCTCTTTCCATTGCCCATCTGGCAACTCGAAAGTCCATTTCTGCCCACTCGGTAGTTTACAAGATCTTCATCTAATATTACCTCCTCCTCATCACTGAGGTGTCTTCATGTCTTTGTTTCATAGATGTGAATCAATTATTCCTCTGTTTCACTGAGGTTTTCAGCATGCCTCAGCCACTTTCTCAACCCTTGTTGTTTCTTTCTGGCCAACAACTTCTAAACATGCCATTTTACCTTACTATTCAGAGGACATTTGTATCTCCAGTGTACCTTTTCCTCTTGTTTCATCTTAAATGCTAGCTATTCCATCCTTTCTCTTATATTATTGAGCTTCAAACCCATCTCGGTATTTCATTTCTTCTTGTGTCCTTCTCTTCAACCACGCTCATAGCCTCTAGTAGCCATTTCCACCTTCTACCTGCCCTCCTGGCAAGCCTATGGATTACTCTACATCTGATAGCATCTCCATATTCTCTCACAGCTCACCTGGCTGTTTAAAATTTTGTTGTTTTCGTGTGCATGCAACAACCTTCTTACAAAGCATCAACACCCTACTTCCTTTACCTGCTGACTACAGGCAAATTCCTATTTTTGATACCACCTAATGTTATCAAGTCATCTCCTTTCATCGTCTCCCTTGTCTGCTATCTGCAAACAAAATAACGGCCTCCCCTTCTTTCTCTTTCGCCTAAAATCTACAAATGAAAACTCAATCTCGGATTCCACCTGATGCAGCCCCCCTACCCCCCTGGGGTTTTGCGATCTCCCGTTCTAGGATCTTTCTAACTGCAAAGTCGAATCGACTCCTCGGGTTCCTTTTTGAACCTAAATCAAATATACACAGGGCCCTTTTTCCTTCTGTGTGCAGGTCTGTCAAACCCGCAGGCTAATTTACGTGTGCTCCCAAAACACTAGTTCAAGCATTAGCCCCTTCTTCATATGACCCTGGGTCATGTCCTTGTGCTAATGTGTGATTGCGGGCGTGGAAAGAGTAGTTTCAAACCAACCCACTTTTCACCCCGCAATCCTCCTCATGTTTCCAAGTATCCATTTGTGAATACCGTGGTTCTAATTGCAACCCGCTCAAGGAAAATCAATGTCTGAGCATATCCTAGCCCCGCAATCCTTCGTGTCCTTCGATTTCTCACTTTCGGTGATGATCTGTGATCAATGACTGTTATCGAATCCCCTTTCTTCACATGTGTCCTCAGGCTATGACCTTTAAATTCTGCGTAACTCTTGTCCCTGATATGCTATGAGATCATCAATCTCACGATCTTGATGATCTTGTCTAAACCAATGGCTCAGATCTGTGCCTTTCACATCTACGAACCAGATCTGCCCCTTCTCGATCAACAGTCGAGATCACCTTTGTGATTTTGAGCTTCAAGAGTTTGAAATATCAAACCTCGCTACTCTTCATACTCCAATATTCCAGAGTTAACGATATGTTACCAGTTGTCTCCCTGAGCCTATGGTCAGGATCTCCTCCGCGACTCTAGCCTTTGGGACTTTCAGTTCTCAAATCGTCTCCACTGCTAACTAGTTATCTTCCAGAGTGGGATATCTGCTGACATGTATCCTCCCCAATCAACAGTTGTACTACCACTTCAGGACTTTGGTCTCCTCAACCAAATCAATGGTCTTAGGATTCCCTCCTTCATCGACGATTGAAATATTCTTCGAGTTTTCAGACCTTCTCCTCCTCCGTTTTTCTTCCAGAGTTCTAGATTTGTTGCCACGTGTCCACGTTCACATCGACGACTCTCGTTGTTTCAGATTTCCGGGCTTCAGAAATATCAAATGTCAAACCTTGCCTTCCTCCAATGACTTCTATCCAGAGGCTATAATCCACTGACGCGTGTCCTCTTCGAATCAACGGCTAAGGTTTACTTCAGGACTTTACCCAGAGTACATGGATTTTCTCCATCCCTCCCCTACATCTGATAGCTACAAATCACTCTAGAAATTTACCCGGAGTGCTCAGATATTTTTCACATCTCCTCTTCTGGTCTAATGGCTCAAATTCACTTTGGGTGATCTAAGGGCTCGGATCTTCTTTGAATCTTCAAGCTTCGTGAATCTCAAATCTCAAATTAGAGGTTCAATACAATTTTCCCAGAGCTCGCAATCTATTGACAAGTGTCCCCTCACAGATCGATGGCTCTCAGCTCTTCAGCTATTCGTGCTTCGGGAGTTTCAAGTCTCAAACTTTCCTCCTCCTGAACTCATGATATATGACGGTCCAGATTCTCTTGGTTGATCTGACGCCTGAGATTTCCTCCGTACGATCTAATGGCTCAGATCTCCTTCAACTGATTGAATGGTTGAGATTATACTTCAGCTCTCCGACTCTTTGGACTTTGGCAATCTCAATCCTCAAGCTTTGACCAGTCTCCCTGTGTACACAAGGGTTAAAACTTGTTCACTTCATCTTGATCAGACAATTGTCGACCATCTGTGCTCAGATCCAACGTTGGAGATATGTTCTTCTTCTCTATGCTTCCTTTGTTCATTGGAAGTTGATCTAACGGTCTAGACTCCTCCTTACAACCAAATCTGATGGTTGGTGTTGCTCCTCCTCCTGAGATTTCGACTTCTTCTGTCTTTTGAAGATTTAGTCTGCATTCAAATGTTTCGGCCTTTGAAATTTCTCCTGCAAACCCAACTATATTGGGTCTCTCTTACGCTCTTGGAAGTGTTATCTCTTCTGAGATTTTGGACTTAGAATAAGTCTATCACTCACGCATTCCTTGTGTTATCCCTTCTAAGCTTTATCTCCTCGAAGATTTTGATCTCCCACACACTCTTTGTGCTTCTGGGATTTCATTAAACTCAGATCCGAAGGATTTCTTGACAAGAAATTATTCTCGCCTTCCTGGTGTTCTCCTAGTTCGATGCACACTTTGCAGAGCTTCTCCTTATAGAGTTTTCAGTAACTCTGTTTCTCCCTGAACTCAACACAAAGTTCCTTCTGTGCACTCTTGCACTCGCTCAATGCCTTCCTAGCAGAGCTCTATAGAGTTCTCAGTGACTCTACTTCTCTATGCTTCTTCTGCACATTCTCCCCTCTAAGGTATTCAGTATCCTTGAGATTCCTCTTGGGTTTGTGATCGCTCTGGTACACCCTCATGGCACGTTCTTTTCCGATTCTGCAGAACTCATATGTGCACTCCTTGCGTTGGCTACAGAACCTCAAATGTTTTATTGTGCAATCCCTGCACAACCTAAAGAATCCAGAATGATATTATAAAACTCAATGAAGATAAAAGAAATCTATCTCCTACTACAAATTAAACTTATCACACATCCACAACATTCATTCATGAAAATACACAAACACACAATATGCAGGAAAAATTGTTTTTCTATTATCTCTGTGTGTCTATACAGATGTTTACAAAAAATGGATTGCAACAAAGTCCCAGTTCTCTCAAGCTCTCTCTCAGAACTATTCTACCTCCTAATTCTCCTAAGACTCTCTACCCAAGATCTCTCTCTCAAGTCTCCTAATTACAAAACGAGGGCTCTATGAGCTTAGCCTCTTCACCGCCTTAGTACCATCATTGTCTCAGTTACGGCACCATACCTCTATGGCTACATTCCATAAATGAATGTCCAGACCTAACTACGATCTGGACCTACTATAGGCGACCATTTAAGGCAACCCTATCCACTACCTATACAAAGGCATGGCCTGGCTCTTACATCCTTTCAACACGAAAATCTGTATTGAATCATATTTCAAACTTTTAAAAAGAAAATGGGAGGGTCGATGCCTCTCCCTTTCTCCATTGTGTGTCTGTGTGTTGGCGTGCTGGCTCATTTTCTAAGGTGGATCAATTCTCCTGCATCACATTTACATTAGCAACCTACATGATATAAATTTCATTGAAGATCTGAATACAACTAGTTACAAGGAAGTTTAAGATATAAATGGAATCTTGTAACTTCTGAGATAGAAAATCATTTCTTTGGTCAAGCATCTAGTGAAATAATTACTCTTGTAGTGGTTTTATTTTATGTTTTCAGTAGGTTTGGTTTTGAAGAGTGATTTTGTTTTGAAGCAATAGATTAGAAATTAGAAGCTGTATTGAAGAATAGGAACCATTTATGTACTAGACCCTGCACCAATAGTGTTAATATATCACAAGCTTACACTCGCAAGTTGATAATTAAATGTCCATAAATTAAGTTGATTAAATTGACTAACAATGACCTTAACCTCACTAGTAGTGACCCTAAATTTTTAAACCATGTGAAATGTAGCCTTAAAAAGAAATTTGAAATGACAAACTTGGGTTAGTTACATTGTTTTATTGGCCTCCAATATTGCAAACCAAGAAAGGAATTTTCCTTTCCCAATCTAAATATGCATGTGACCTTTGTTTCTTTCACATGGAAGATTGTAAACTAACCCCATCTCCCTTCTAGTATGGAATCAAACTTGTTTCCACATATACTACAACTGAAGTATATGCCACTTTTTATCGTTAGTTAGTTGGTATCCTTTTGTATTTGACTCCTACACATCTTAATATTTCCTTTGATGTTGGTCTTGTTTCCCGATATATGAAAACACCCCATGAAATCCATTTGAAAGTAGAAAAAAGGATATTTTTATATATCCAATGTAAATTTTCAAGGGTGACTCCTTTATCGGTTGGTTTCACTTATTCCAATTGGGTCTCTGGCCTTGATTATCATAATTCTACTATAGGTTATGTTGTCAATATTGGTTCTAGACCTGTCACTTGGGATTATAAGGAACAACAACATATTTATCTTTCTTCAACAGAAGTAGAGTACCAAGAAGAAGTTAATGAAATTCAAGAGTCCTCATGGCTTCAATAGATCCTTTTAGAGTTTGGATTCCACCAACAACATCCAACCACCCATTGGTGTGACAATCAAATTTCCATCAAGCTCACCAAATATCAAGTTAAACATCAGTGCATAAAACACATTAAGCTAAAAATGCACTTTAGCAGAAAGCTCATTCATGATCACATTCTTGAAGTGATCTTTTTCCTTACAGATGATCAAGTTGCATACTTTTTTACAAAGTCTCTTACAAAAGTGATTTTTTCCAAAATCCGATCTATGTTAGGAGTTCAAGAAGTTGTCATTAAGGGGAGATAGGCTCTAGTGCCTCCTTCCTTCTCCTATTGCGTCACCTTTGTAATTCCTTCAATGTTATCCCAAGTTGTTCTTAACGAGGTATGTTAGGATATTTAGACACTTACAAGTTAGTTGAACTTGGTTTAATGTGATTTTAGGTAAAAGTATGTTTCCTTAGTGTGTTTATATAGTATGCATTTCTAGTTATGTAATCTGAAAGTCACAATACATTCTAGACATAAAGTGATCCAACAACTCATATTATCCTTTATACTAATGGCTACATTGATATGTGGCTTAGCACTCTATCAGTCCATGATCGCTAATTAAAGAGCATGGAGGGTCATTTTGTGAAGATCAACTGTGAGAAACTCTTATGTACATTTTTTCCTTTTGTATTAGTATATTTCCTCAAGTGGTTGTGTTGGGTGGGGCCATGAATTGTTTCCCTCTTTGAGGGTTTTAACCATGTAAAAAGATAGGTGTACCAATATTTGATCTAGTTGTGTGAGTGTTTGCTTAATTTGTTTGGCTTATGTGTAAATACCATGTTTTCTTGAACATCATAAATATATATAGGTGATGTTGATACCATATTGAATCATTTTTCCATACAAATTTATCTAATGCACTCAGGTTTTGTATTTTTTGATAGATATTCCATACCTCTTGATCTTGCTTCCATTCTATCCTTACTTCTTCCACCCAATCATATTATGGAGTAGAAATAGAACAAAGTAAACTATTTGTGTCTTCTTGTTTCCTTGAAAGTGCATATTCCACCACATTTTGTTTTCCTTTTTGTAGATAACTTCACATTCATAACCTAGCATCTTTGTAATCCATTTGTGTTGCTCTTCTAGATATAATTTTTACTCCAATAAGTACTTTACACTATCATGATCTATTTTGATCCAGGTGGATATCGGTGGTCACCCACCTCTTCCACTGACTCAACAGTTCTCTATCTTCTTGGCAATTTTCTACAGTTTTTCAGATTCCAGACTTCTTGGGGCATTTTGAGGCCTTAAATGGTGTTTTTTGGACATTCATGGGGCTAGGAGTTTCCATGGAATTCCCTAGCCCTAGTCAAAAGTTTTAATCCTCGTGTATTTATTTCCAATGAGATATTATGTGCCCCAAATAGAGATCATATGAAAAAGTTGCACCCTTAGGAAGTTGATGTATCAACTAACCACCTCGGGGCCAACAAAACTTTTGGCATTTTATCTTCTAGGGTTACGGTTTTGATGTTTATGTTTTTTGCCTCTTTATTTTTTAGGCTTCATGATAAAAGAACCTTTGTGGCCTCTTTATAATCATGTTTTTGCAAATGAGCATAGTCAAGACCTCTTTCTCTTTAGAGATAATCTACCACCATTCTAGCCAGTTTGTGTCCTATAGTATTATGCTATTTTATTCATTAATAGAAGTTGGGTTTCATTGTATTTCGATGTTCTCTACAATATTTTTTTGTGTATATCATTTGGTTCTCAATATAATCTAGATTAGTGGTATCAGAGTAGTCTTCTCCTTGGTATTTTTTAGTGCATGTCCCTGACGAGGTCGGGGTATAGAGAGTTGGGTCTCCAGCTAGTTTCACTTGGGGAAAACCGCTCTCGTTGTCCCAAAAAAACTCCCATGGTATAAGAAATGAGAGATGATAGAGCAATAGATCCTTTCAAAAAAAATCTTGAGAAATCACTTATGTGACAGCAGATCGGGATTATAGACAACTTCATCCAAATCCTTTGACCATTGTCGATTGTAGGAGAGGAACCTTAAACAAGCAGTCATTTTGGAGGTGATACACCCTTCAAGGTACAACTTAAATTTGATATCCCCTTGTTTAAAGGCAAGATAGATGAATATGCTTTGGATAAACAGTTGAATTTTTTAGAAGGCTATTAATCTATTCAAAAAACAATTGACATTAAAAATATCACCTTCACTCTCCTTAAATCCCTCCCCTGTGTCAAATGTTAGTGGGAATATTACCTGGAAAGACATAACAAATATATTTCTATGGAATTTGGGAGAGGATGCACTTAGGTGGCCTTTGTTGATGCCCTCAAGGAGAATTTATACCCTATTGAAAACTATGATGACTAGTACACGAGATGGATGACTCTACATAAGGAAAGAGACCAGACAGTGTTAGAGTACACTTACATCTTCCATATACCTTACACTCAAAATTGGGTATCAAAGACTCTGAGAATCACCTGGTTTTGAATTAACATAGTGGCATACATAGGTACATCCAAATAGAGATGGATTTCTTGGACATCTCCTCACTACGATATTCTTTTCGATATGTTGTCCAAATTGAGCAAAAAATTGAGTGAAATAAGTGGGAGTTTCAATATACAAATATGCAACAACATAAGCATGGAAAAGGTGGCCCTAAATCACATAACAAGGGTTATAGAAAGTAATGCCAACCTTAAGAGAGACGGTCCAAGCTGCATGAAAATAAGGGTAATGGAAAGATGAAGAAGGACATTGGAAAGTGGTTTGATTTCCACATAATCCCCTGGCACAACACTAATGAATGTCGCTCAAAATAGTCATTGTTTTCCAAGCTAAAATAAAATGAGTTAGAACCCGACTCATAATCTACTTCAAAGAAATATAAGGGAAAGTAGATCATCGATGCAAAACCTAGTGCTACCATTGCAACCTCAAATATCTAACTAGATGAGTCAAGGGAGCCTGAAGGTGATTGCCTCTTCCATTCACATATGTGGGTGAAGGGAACCCCACTGCATTTCATTGTTGATAGAAGGATCCAGAATAACTTGATCTTGGTCAAGGCCATCAAGATATTGAATTTTTTTACGATGCCACACCCCCAACCATACACCATTGGTTGGTTGAGCCAAGGATGAGACCTTTGCGCTAGTCAATAGTGTCACATGTCCTATGGATTAAATCCCTTCAAAGATGAGTTATTATGTGATGTTTCCCCACTCAAATTTTGTGATCTTATTTTGGGAAAACCTTACATGTGAATTTTTTTTGTTTTTTATGAGTCCAGACCTTGTAGTGTCATTATCGCTCTAGGGGTTTAGCCCTACTGGATACCCGAGGTAGTTCTGACTACTTCGATTTCATTGATCTTGTAAAAACAGTGTCAAAAAGTAATCTCACATACTGTGAAGTTTATTCTATTCATGGTTTGGTCATAATGGGTGTTATCACTTAGTAAATTTCCAAGGTTATGGTGGAAAGTCACAGGGGTAACATTTTAAAACCGAGCTTTAGACTGAAAGTTGGAACTTTTACTTAGAGGGGGATCCCTCCTTGAAATATGATATGCAATATAAATTCAACAATAGCTGATACACTGAAGACAATGGCCAGATCTGTAAACTAAGATAGGAAAAGGTTTGTTTTCTATGTTTTCTAAGATTAAGAGAAGAAAACAATTGGGCATGGAGTCATATATTGAAACCAATAAGACCCATTAGTGATTGGTTATAGGAGAGTCTAGAAAACAGAGGCAGGGTATCCATTATCCTTTCAGCTTCTAAGTTATTGTAGCATGACATCATATATACAAGTTAATAGTCCACTATATTGGAGCATATAACACAGGATGAATTCCAATATAAATTTAGAAGAAAGGGTGGAGCATTTGATTGTATGAATTCAGAGCACCAAACATGGGATGAATTCCAAACCATATGTTTTTAATCAAATACTAGAAGACAATACATTAAATGAAACACTAAAAAGAAAGAATCACATACACATGAGAGTAATCACACACTGAAAGACACTAGCACAAGAATCTCTGAACATAAACTTATGTACTTCTTCACTGATAATTCTATTAACTTCAAGAAAAGTTACAAGCACAGGCAGTCTTTATTTCTACAAAATACCAACCCCGGGCCCTTTTTAGGTCTTGCAATATATATATTTACATTTCATTGTCTCTTGAGTTCCCTCCTATCGAATCTTTCCAAAAATAGTTAAACAGTTACAATAATAATGACATGTGAAACTATTTCCTAAATTCTAGGGTCCAGTTAATGACTCATCAAGTTTTTGCTAATCGAATAATAGAGAGCTTGTCCTGTAGGTAACTCCCTTATTTTGAAGATCCAATTTGATTTGATGATGATTTAATTCAATTGGGATACCAAAATTTGTGAGGTATGCCTGATCTAGTCAAACTGGAAACTTTTGCGTAAAATTTCTTTGTTTTACATTATCAGTGCTGCAAAAGTTTTGCTATAGAAATTTCGTAGCACAACTTGATTTTTTTACACTACTAGTGATACAGAAGTGCTTAGAACAAATTTCTTCAAGCCTTGTTTCCATTCCTACTCAAACTCCAGGTAGCCTATATACACCCATACGAACAACACATAATTCCTGGAGAGAAATGAATTGAATAAGTAGAATTAGTGGATTCATTAGTTCAACTTCCACTATTGATTCATTAGTTCAACTTCGAGGCAGTCCTAGTTGTTAGAGTCAGGCTATAAGTACCTACTTATACCATTTTCAATAATAGAGTTATCCTTATTCAATTTTGTTCAATCTATTTATATATGTTAAATTTCTTTACATATTTCAATTTTCACATTACATGTATAACTTGATTTCATAGCTACCTTGTTGCAATATAGACTTGATCTCATTTTGCAGGTTGGTATAGGCAGAGATCAGGAGAAAATCAAAGGTCGAGAGTGAGGAACTACATCGAACATTTGGATACAAGGTGTGAGGTATTCTATTCTCTCTTCCAAGTAATTATTTTTACTATAAGTTTGTATGTGTGAGGGTAGGGTTTGTATTTTAATTAAGGTTAGGCTCTATTGTGACACAGACCCAAGGTCATGGGGTAAAAATACCATAACAGAATTGGCCACCATATTGGGGATCTTTTCTCCTAGTTTGGGTTGGTCTTATGGTTCTTGTGTTCTCTTGATTTATGCAATTTTCTTGTTTTTCAGGGGTTTCTTTCAAAGCATTTGTCATCCCATAAACTTTTCCCAAGTTTCTAGAAGCTTCCCTTTGGGGTTGTAGTATCTTTCCTTGAGTATTTCTAAGCCATACACACTTTGTCTCTACTTGAATCATGTATATACGTGATTTTCCTTTGTTTGAATAGCGTATGTACACTATTCACTTTGTACATAGTTGTGTATCTGTTGGAGAACTTGGTCTTTGGGCCTTTCTCTCAGTTTTGGGAGGAAACAAGTTGGATGTTCAGTATGTTTTGAGCCTTCTTGGTTTGTTTTTGTATTTGATTATTGTGTTAAGTATATGAAAATTTTGAAACCATGCTAAAAGTTCTTGCATTTTAGTAGGTTAGTCTTTTTCTTATAAGGTTCTTTAGGTAGGTCGAAAAGTCAGTTGTGTGTGTCTGGGCTTAGTTTCTAGTTTATTGTTGTATTCCAGTAATTATAGACTATTTTCTTTATGTCTCTTTACCTTCTTCCCTTTGTTCATAAGAAGAAAAGAAAAAACTTGCATCATAGTTTCATTTCATTTCTTTTTGGTAATAGAAAAGACAAAAATAACTTGGTTGTTAGTCATTTTTCTCTTGTTCCCATGCCTTTGAAATTTTCAAGAAAAAAATTTGCTTACTAGCACTCAGGTCTTTATACAATTTGCTTGCTTTGATAGTTGTTGGTTTTGATTACAGTAGCCTTTTGTAAAAGAAAATAAATATCATTTACAAAGTTCCTTCGCACTTTGTTCTGCATTGCCATTCAAAGTGCATTTTAGATTTTCATTGCAAAATGATTTAAGATCTTGCATATGATAAAAAAAAATGCATTGTTTTATTTTTTAAAAGAGTATAAATAAAGAGTTTGTTTTCATTTATTTGAAACATTGTTGCACTTATTTTTTAGTGAAGAAACTACATCTTTTTTGTGTGTACTTAAAGGTTTTTATGTTGAGTCTATCAAAACACCATCTAGTTTCATCTGTAGCCCTTTTTTACTAAATAAGAACCCATAAAATGAATGCTAACTAAAAGTAATTAGACATTTTAATTGTATAGGGTAAACAAACTAGTTTTAGTTTAGGGCCGTGGTTTAGGTTGGAGAGTTAATTTCTCCAAGGCCAAAAAACAAACTTAGGAGTCTGATCTAGGGAGTGAAAAACCCAATTTCGCATAGGTATAGTCATGAATCTCCTCTCACACAGGAATCACACACAAGGTCATGCAAGGGGGATTCAAGGAGATAACCCCTCCAAGGCTTAACTAAGCATATTTTGGGGCTCATCCGGCATCGATACTCTGCAAATTTTAAACCTAGTTGATTTTTTCTTAAAGTGCCATTGGCCCTCTTGGTGTCATTCCTCTGGAAGCTCCATACCTATTTTGAGATTTTTTGAAGTGACATTGGCCCTTTTGTAGATAGTGCTTTGGAAGAGCTTTAGTCTTAGTTACCCTACCCATATGTCCGATCCCGACTGTCGACTCTACCCCCGGGATGTTGACTGAGAGTTGGTGACCTTAGTTGATTTTCTCAGGGATCTCAAAGGTGACTATGGGGGGTTTCCCGTGGTACCTAGGGAAGATTTTGTATCACACTTTTCAATACTACTATAGGGTTCCCCGTCAAGCATGAGCACTTGCACAAAATAAGGTTGGTTAGTGGAGGTCGAGATAACTTCTTCTCACTCCTTCATTCGTTGATCCACGGGACTTAATCAACCTGATCCTTCATTTGAAAGGTCCTTACCTGACTGTTACTATTACGATCTTAGGACCTAATCCACTTGAGTCAAGATATTGAAAAGGTTGTTTGTGACTATTCTTTCTATTAGGCCTTTTCTAGTGGTGTGCTTAGCTATCATAGAATTGCTTAGGAAGGTGCATAGGTGATCACCTAGAATTGAAAACTCAAAGTGGTTGATCAACCACCTCACCGATCGAGGAGAATTCAAGGTCTTCCCCCTGAAGAAGTTGAAGTGAATCCTCCTCTGCCTCCTTTGAGGTGTTAGCTTGATCAATCTAGCATATTTGTACAAACTTATCCTATCAATACCTTAATCATAGAAACCATAGAAATAAACGTGTATGAGCCAAAGGTTGTAACGGTAACTGATATTGGGGCCGAAGAATTTTATCCACCTTTCAACCCTCCATAAACTGGGCCTTACAATCAAGTTATCATCCAAGTTCCACCTCCCATATTAGACTTCATTGATAGTATCCCTCTTCATTGGGACACAATGGAAGGCTCTCCAGAAGTGTTTGGTTTGGGAGTCGTCGTAACTCCCACTTTAGCAATCATCACCAATGGGATATTTCCCCCTAATATGTATAACTAAATACATGTGTGATTCAGTCCACCATTTTCATGCCTATCAGTAGATATCCTATGTTGATTGTTGGTTCCACCCAGCCTTTAGGTGTGGCTGATTCATTGCCTTCAACAACCAATACTTTCTCATTTGGTATGTCGTCTATGGGTATGTTAAATGTGTTGACTGGGTCTCAGTCGAAGTCCCAAGTTTATAATGTCGATTTCAGGAATTACTCAATTCCCTACCAACTTTTTCCTTGGGGCAGAGGTCATATCCCTCTGTCGTTCACATCTATCGAGAGTGGGGAATTCCCATCTTCCGGCCCTAACCCCTTTAGCGAATAGGGTGCTTCTATGGGTAGAAGATTCCAATCTTCTAGTATGTCATCCACCTCAACCTTGTTCACATTATATGGTGGGTTCACGAGTAATCATTTCACCACATCTATAGTGTCAACAGGGGGCAACCCCTTCCAAGCTCAGTGGAATCCCATGCAGGGAGGTCTTGACTCACAAGGAGAATCGTAAAGGGAAACCCTTCTTTTCCATTCAAGAATCGGATGGGTGGGGATTTTATTTTGTTTAACCAAAACCAAGGTTTCATCCAAGGATCTGTCTCATCTATAAGCTCTTCATGCCAACCTACTGCCAAGTTTAATAGAGGAACTTCTTTTCAAGTTTCCAATCAGTCAGTATCATATCCTAGGTTACCCTTTCTAGAAATTCTTGATTTTCTAGATTCAACAAAGTTGATGAATGACCCGATTCGTCATGACCCGATTTGGCATGTGGTCCCCACCAAACTCCCTTATGATATACTAAAGTTTGAAGGAAAGAATGGTGAATACCCACAGGATTAGGTAACGATGTGTCACTTGTGGTGCTCGTCTAATTCATTGAATGATAGCTCAATCTGGTTATGATTTTTCCAACACCCCCTCACTAGAGGTGTCGCTAAATGGTATATAGAGTTGGAGAGATCGAAGTATGCAACGTTCAGTGATCTGGCTGTGGTTTTTCTCAATCACTTCCAAATCCTTATCCGGTATGATATTGGTATAGAACTTTTAGATAACTTTGAACAAGATAAAGCTGCGCACATTTTCGATCATATTCAGGAATGGAGGAGATGGAAGATTTTTATCAAACCCACAGTCCTGCCAAATTTTCTCTTGAAATGGTTCCTGAAGTCATTAATTCCTTATATCTCTAAGGATGTTGCAACTTCAGGGGTGTTTACAGAAGAATAAGCAATATTTAGAGCACAACAGTTGGAGTTAATTTACTCCAAATCAGGTATGCTCTATGAGATCATGCCCAACGCACCATGATCGACTCTCAACATGTCAAAAACAAAATTGTGACCACATGTCGATGGTATTGTCGGTTTCACACAAAGAAAAGTTGTAGATCTCATCTCTAACCAAATGCAACAGTTGTCTCTTTAGAAAATTGTGGTTGGTCCAGCCTCTGGCTCGACCACCCCTACCACCCAGTCTTTTTTAAGCCCTAAATAGTGGCACATTACCCCTTAATTGTGGCATATTAAATTAGTAATTTTGTTTTATTTATTTCATCTTGGGTCCATTAGTTGTAATTGTACCTCCTAGTCTCATATATATACTAAGGAGACCTTTTCAATTGGAATCATCTTGTATTTGAAAATTTATGTGGTGTGTAAGGAGTTTTCCCCCTCGAAGAGGCTTATTATCTAAAATTGTCTCTTTTTCAAGGCATTGAGTACTTATTCTGAGGTTTTTTTATGCTATTTTGATATTTGGTTCTTAACATTTCGTATCAGAGCTCAAGGTCTTGGAGTTTCGTTGCTACATCTGAGACACCTTGGAATTTTTTCTATAACTTTTTGTTCTATGATGTTTCAGAAGGAACCCCATGGAGAAAATTTAGTAGACGGATCATGGTACGATGGTTTCAAAGTTCAGCTCTTGAGGCCTTATACTTTCGTAGATATAGCCTGTGTAAGATAGGGTTTTGGAATCATCCTGAATTTAGTCATCACGAAATTTTCACTATAAAAAAAATTTTGTAAAGTTTCAAACCCTGAAATCGGAGGCTATTCATATAAATTATCAAGGTCATTGTGATAAAAATTTCAACTTCTGGGGCATCCTACTTTTGTAGATACACCCTATGCAAGATAGGGTATCTGACTAGTCATATTAACTAGTCTTAAGAAAGTCTTCCAGGTAAAATAGTGATATCTTCTTCACTGAGTATCTAAATTAAGTGAGACTAGTTGCATTGTATAGTGGACAGTTTATAGTATTTTTGGTACAAGTTTTAGAATCAAATATTAGATTTTGTGCTCTTGGCACGCTTTACAAGTATGCTCTCCTGGAAGGGACAAAAATCAGCAAGGTGTGGGGAAGTTACCATAAATTCCACTTGGCACATCCAATTTTGATTAGACTTGTGGCATCATAGAGAATATGTATCATAGAACTACAAAAAGAAATTTTTAGATCCAGAAGGTCCAAAATTTTGGAGATACAATAGAATAAATATCTTCTAGCAGAACCGTATCAAAATCAAGGTTTAAAAGTGATACTTGACCAACATGCCACCAAAAAAGAGAACTTTTAAACAAAATAAGCCTACAGACAGTCCTACTTGGACTCTTGATGAAGGTGAAGAAATGTGCAGGGACATAAATGATTTACAAAATAAGACAATAACAAAATATGAACTACAATGGATGATGGATTCAACTGAAGATAAGTTGGAGGAAATAATAGATACTAAGATGGATGGTTTAAAAAGGGAGATCATTGAAGGATTGAAAAATTTCCTAATAGAGAGGACACCTGAAAGTGAAAATGTATCCCATGAAATTCATGATGAGGACACAAGGAAGATGAATCATGACTGGAGAAACTCGAACTTTGGGTTGAAGACTAGCCACTTTCCTAAGATCGATATGAGGAATTTTGATGGAAAGGATCCAATCACATGGATACTTCAGATGGAGAAATTCTTTGATCTACATGATGTACCACATACACAAAAGGTACAAATTACTTCTTTATATTTAGAACCCAATCAATTTGTGAGGTATCGATGGCTTTGTTCTCGCAAATCACTTTTCACTTAGACAATTTTCACAGAAGAAATGATAGCACACTATGAGGATACAAGGAGAAATACCTTCTTTAGCCAAATTATAAATCTCAAGCAAAAGGGTTCAATTGCAGAGAACATTGATAACTTCCAAACATTGAATATAAAGGTAACGAATATTCCAGATGAGCACCTGATTGATGTATTCATAGGAACTTTAAAGGATAACATTCAACATGAGGTTCACCTTTAGGAACCTAAATCATTGGAGAATGCATTCAAGGTTGTGAGAAATGTTGAAAGTAAAAATATGGCTATGGCTACTAGAAGGACCACTCCTAACATTTGTCGAGAGAAAAATGTTCCTTCTTCTAAAACACCTCAACCTACAAGGTTGACACCTCAACAATTGGAGGAAATAAAATCAAAAGGTTTATAATGTAATTGTGACAGCAAGTACAGTAAGGGACATAAGTGTGGTGAGAAGAAATTATTCTACATAGATTGTGAAGAGGAAGAAGAACAAGAACAAGAACCATCTCAAGATGAAAATGTAGAATATATTTCTTCTGAAGAGTTGACTCTCACGATACCATGTAATGCATTTGCTAGAATTAACACTCATCAAACTCTCAAGATCGAAGGATATATCAAAAAAAAAAAAGTAATAGTCCTAATTGATTCTGGTAGCACCCATAATTTCATTCACTATAAATTAGCCAAAGCTCTCAATTTCTTTATATATCCAATGCCAAAGTTTCAAGTAATGATTGCAGATGGAGGAACTATCAATTGCTCAGGAAAATTCAATAAGATCAATCTTACTATGGGGGAATATGTAATGAATAGTCCAATTATTTCTATACCCATGGGTGGTGTTGATGTCGTACTAGGATTCCAATGGTTACAATCATTGGGAATAGTGGCTTTTAATTTTCAAGAAATTTTCATGAAATTTTCATTGGATGGAAAATAAATTGAGTTAAGGGGTATCACAAGGAAACCTAGTAAGGTGATAATCTCTAATGGCACGAAAAAATTATTGAAAAAGGGTCATCAAGGTGTAATTGTACAACTATGCACACTATATGTTCAAACATCTAAGCCATATATTCCCCTAGATCTCTAAGGGATCATTGATAAGCATTCCAAAGTATTTGAAGATATTCCCAAAGGTATTCCACCCACTCGGAATCATGATCATGCTATTCACCTAATTCATGGGAGTGTTCCTCCTAACATCGGGCCTTACAGATACCCTTATTTACAGAAGAGTGAAATTGAGTGTATGGTTGAATAAATATTAGAGGCTGGCATTATTATACCTAGCCAAAGTTCTTACTCTACACCGGTGGTAATGGTACTCAAGAAAGAGGGTTCATGGCATATGTGTCCAGATTATAGAGAGCTCAACAAGATCACTATTAAAGATAAGTTTTACATTCTCGTCATTGATGAATTGTTAGATGAACTACATGGAGCAATCTATTTCACAAAGTTGGATCTTCATTCAGGGTATCATCAGATTAGAATGAAGGAAGCATATATCCCAAAAAATACATTCTGAACTCATGAAGGCCATTATGAATTTTTGGTCATGCATTTTGGCCTTACGAATGCACCTTCTACATTCCAAGGGTTGATGAATTCCATTTTCAAGCTCTTCCTTCTAAAATTGGTGTTAGTTTTTTTTTATGATATACTAATCTATAGAAATTCTTGGGAGGATCATGTGCAACATGTTGACAAGGTGCTACAACTACTAAAGGAGAAAAAACTATATGCCAAACCATCCAAATGTTTCTTTGGGGTGAACGAGGTAGAGTATTTGGGTCATATTGTATCTCATGAAGGTGTCAAGGTACACCCTAACAAGAATAAGTCCATGATGGACTGGACAATTCCCAAAACATTGAAGAATCTTATAGGATTGTTGGGTTTGACAGGTTACTACCGCTAGTTTGTTCAGAAATATGGAAGAATAGAAGCACCTTTAATAACATTGACTAAGAAGGATGCATTTTCATGGACTCTGGAGGCAAATCAATATTGTGAACAACTTAAAGAGACAATGTGCAAAGCTCTTGTCTTGACCACACCATACTTCACAAAAACCTTTATTGTGGAATGTGATGCCTCAGGAAATGGCATTGGTGTTGTTCTAATGCAAGAAGGAAAGCCCCTTACTTTTGAAAGTCGGCCACTCAAGGGAAAGGACTTACACAAAACAATTTATGAGAAGGAAATGGTGGAAACACTACATGCATTGAAGAAATGGTGCCCTTACCTAATAGGTAGGCACTTCATAATCAAAACATATCATGATAGTCTTAAATACTTCTTGGAACAAATACTATCTTCAGAAAAACAACAAAAATGGGTGACCAAGATGTTGGGTTATGATTTTGAAATCATCCATAAAAAAGGGAAGAAAAATGTTGTGGCAGATGCACTTTCAATAAACGATGAAGATGTTGAGGCCTTTCTCTATGCTATCTTGATCATCCAACCCGATTGAATAATAGAAGCAAGGGATGAATGGAAGAATGAAGAAAATGTGTGGACTCTCATTCAAAGGTTGCAGTAGGATTCCAGTGCATTAGATACATTTACATGGAAAAATGATTCACTATGGTACAAATATCGCTAATATTTATGTAAGAACTCCCAACTTAAAAAAAAGGTACTATTGGAATTGCACACCTCTCTGGTATAAGGGCACTCAGTATTTTTGAAAACCTACCATAGGGTCAAGAAGGAATTTTTTGGGGAGGGCCTTAAAACTGATGTTCAAAGGTTTGTGGTAGAATATTTGGTTTTCCAACAAAATAAGGTGGAAACAATTAAGACCCTAGGTATTTTACAACCATTAGTCATCCCAAGTTAGCATTGGGAGGAGGTTTCCATGGATTTCATCACAAGGTTACCGAAGTTTGAAGGAAAGAGTGTCATCATGGAGATTGTTGATAGACTGGCCTAGTACGCACACTTTTGTGCACTCTCTCATCCTTTCAAATTCAGTACAGTTGCCACCTCATTCATGGGGACAGTTCAAAAGCTACATGGAAGCCCAAAGATTATTGTAAGTGACAGATATCCCATCTTCATCGAATATTTTTGGAAAAAATTATTTTCTTGTTTGGGTATTCAATTGGCTCATTGCTCATCTTATCATCCTCAATCTGATGGAAAAACTGAGATAGTGAACAAATGTATGGAAGGCTACCTTCGTTGCTTTGTCTCTGATAAACAAACACAATGGTTCAAATGGTTACCCTTAGAAGAATGGTGGTATAACACTTCCTTTCATACTACAACAAAAATGACACCATTTATGGCACTCTATGGATATCGCTCGCCTTCCATCACTTCTTCTCTAAAATAAAAATCTAAGGTTCAAGAAGATGAATATCACATCAAGCATCAACAACAAGTTCTCCAACTCTTAAAGGATAGCTTGACCATGGTAGAGAATCACATGAAACAACAAGAAGATCGGCATCGTAGTGAAAGAAGTTCTCAATTATGGGATTTGGTATTTTTAAGACTACAATCATACAAACAGATGCCCCTCAAGCAAGATAAGAAGGATAATAAATTATCACCATAGTACTACGGCCCTTATAAGGTGTTGAAAAATATTGGTACTATGTCATACAAATTGGAGTTGCATGCATCTTTGCGAGTACACCAAGTTTTCCATGTTGCATGCTTAAAGAAGGTTATAGGTGACAAGATCCCAGCTCAAACTATATTTCTAGAAATTGACAAGGAAGGAAAAATCATATTGGAGCATGAAGCTATCACTGACACAAGAATCTGCTAGCTGAGGAATAGATCCATTTCAGAGTATCTCATTAAGTGGAGGAAACTACCTGTTGAAGATTCCACATGAGAAGATGATTCTTTTATACATAAGCATCCAGAATTACTCAAGTGTTGCGGACAATGCTTGTCTGAAGGGGAGGGGCATGTTAAGCCCTAAATAGTGGCACATTACCCCTTAATTGGGGCATATCACATTAGTGATGTTATTTTTTTTATATTAGCTTGGGTCCATTAGTTGTAATTGCACCTCCTAGTCTCCTATATATACCAAGGAGACCTTTTCACTTGGAATCATCTTGTATTTGGAAATTTATGTGGCGTATAAGGAGGTTTCCCCCTCGAAGAGGCTTATTATTTGAAATTATCTCTTTTTCAAGGGGTTCGGTACTTATTCTGAGGTTTTTTTATGCTATTTTAATACTTGGTTCTTAACAGTCCTCGAATGTACACATTGTGCAATCAAAGACTCAAGAGGGTGCTTAGCAACCAGGAGAGAAAAAAAAAAGGCAATGGAAAGAAGGGTAGTGGGGGAAACAATAAAAAGTATAATAAGAATGTTTAGGGGGGGAAGAACAAAAAGAGGAAGGCGAAATTCCCATGCAATATTTGTGGGGATGATCACCTTACTCATCAATGTTCAACAACACAGTTATTCCAACAGAGGACGAACACCTTCAGTAACCACTCACATAACTAGATCAAAGATCAACACGCTAATGTTTTCACATGGTAAAACCCCTATGGGGAAACATACACGGCCCCAGCCAACGTGGCCACTTGGAGCAGTTTATTAATGCAAAGAAAAAGATTACAGAGAGATTTTGCAAGAGAGTTTCTCACAATCGCTCATCGGCAAATGACCCTACATGCTCTTTAAATAGAGATCATGGACCAATCGGGTGTTAAGCCATGGATAAATGGTCATTAAGATCACGGAGAGTATAAACCATCAGATCACTCTATGTCAGGAACATATCATGATTGTCGAATTTCCTAACTAAAAATGCATACTAATGCATACTAAAGAAACACACTAGAAAACACACTTTTACCTAATGACACAATAGACCAAGTAGATCTTACTAACTCCTAAGTGTCTAAATATCCTAACATCCCACCTTAAGAACAACTTGGGATAGGATTAAAGGATTTACAATAGTGACACAATAGGAGAAGGAAGGAGGCATTAGATCATATCCCCCCTTAATGACAACTTCCTAAACTCCTAACATAGATCAAAGTTTGGAAAACTTCGCTTCTGTAAGAAACTTTGTGAAAATGTCTGCAACTTGATCTTCTGTAGAGAAAAAGAGCACTTCAATAACTTGATCATGAATGAGATTTCTGATGAAGTGCATGTGTATCTCGATGTGTTTTCTACGTTGATGTTCAACTGGGTCTTTGGCGAGCTTGATGGAACTCTGATTGTCAGACCAAAGGATGGTCGGATGTTGGTGCTGGAATCCAAACTCTGAAAGGATATGTCAAAGCCACAAGGCTTCCTGACTTGCATTTACCACTGCTCGGTACTCTGCTTCTGCTGAAGAAAGTGCAATAGCCTGTTGTTTCTTACAGGCCCAAGTGACAGGTCCTGAACCAAGGCTAAAAACATAACCTGCAGTAGACTTTCGATCACCAGGGTCGTCGGCCCAATCTGAATCAGTGAAACCAACCAATAAAGGAGTCCCCCCTGAATTGTAATGTATCTCGAACTGAATTATACCACGAACATAGTGAAATATTCTTTTAGTTTCTTTCCAATGGCTTTCATGGGGTGTTTGCATATATCGAGCAACAAGACCAACAGCAAAGGAAAGATCAGGATGGGTATGAGTCAAGTATAAGAAGCTACCAACTAACTGACAGTACAAGGTGGCATCAACTTCAGGAGAAGTACAGGTGGCAGAAATCTTGACTCCAAACTGGAAGGGAGAAGGGGTTGGTTTACAATCATACATGTGAAAGCGATGAAGAAGGTCACAAGCATACTTAGATTGGGAAAGAAAAATTCCTTCATTGGTTTGAAAAACTTGGAGGCCAAGGAAATAGTGCAAAAATCCTAAGTCTGTCATTTCAAATTTCTTCTTAAGGTTGGTTTTCACACGGTTTAAAATTTTTGAGTCACTACCAGTAAGGATAAGGTCATCAACATAAAGGACAAGGATTATGAGATGGCTTCCTACTTTTTTGGTATAGACATTAGGATCATAATGGAATCTAGAGAATCCAGTGGCAATAAGAAAGCTATCCATTTTGGCATACCAAGCTCAGGGATCTTGCTTGAGACCATAAAGAGATTTCTTGAGGCGACAAACAACGCTAGAGTCATTCTGGACATAGCCAGGAGGTTGTTCCATGTAGATTTCTTCTTGCAAATATCCATGCAAGAAGGCATATTTAACATCCATCTGATGGACCTCCCATTTATGTGAGGCAGTAAGGGCAAGAACAAGGAGGATGGAATTCATTTTGGCTATAGGGGAAAAGGTTTCATTATAGTCAATTCCTTCAACTTGGGAAAATCCTTTGGCAACTAACCGAGCCTTGTGTCTTTCAACACTTCCATATGATGCATACTTAGTTCTATAGACCCATTTTCATCTAACAAGTTTTCTTCCTTTTGGAAGAGGTACAATATCCCAAGTATTGTTTTCCATTAAAGAACGATACTCTTCATTCATTGTTGTATCCCAATCTGGATGACCTGAAGCTTTTGCAAAGCTTCTGCAAATGTCTCTGGATCATGAGTTTCTAAAACTTGAGCCAAAAGAGAAGAGGCTCACTGGAACTATGAATGTGTCTGACGCTGATCTGAAGGATCACTGACAAGATCACTAGTTGCTTCTCGTGTTGAACGGACCCATCTAGGAAGCAATGGAGCTACTGCTAGTTCATGTTCAAAGGACTCATCTGGAGGGTGAGCAGGAAGAGGTGGATTTTCATCCTCATTGTCATCATCTGAAGAAGAAACTAGATCATAAGAAGGCACAAACATCGAAGATGGATCGCAGGCCAAAGAAGGCACAATCACCGAATTAGGCTCGTAGGCCAAGAGATTTTCATCAAATTTAACATATCTTCTAATAATAATTTCATTACAATGTGATTGAAGAAGTCTGTAACCTTTGACATATTCAGAATAACCAACAAATATACACTTCTCACTTTTAGGCTACAATGCTTTCCTTTTCTCATCAGGAATGTGAGCCCATGCTATACTGCCAAATACATGGAAGTGACTTACATCTGGTTTAATTTTAGTCCAAGCTTCTTCTG
>ML780469.1:218861-238973 GCA_009831015.1 Picea engelmannii
CCTTGATTACAACTTGGTGAGGTGAAAACTCGACGGTTTTGCCTTCACCTGAATGAGTGATTTGATATACTGATAGAAGGTTACAAGAAAGACTTGGAACACATAATACATCATTGAAATGACCATTATCTACTTGAACTGTTTCAGATCCTATAACACTAAGAGATCTATCATCACCAACAAATATTTTCTTGGTGTTACATTCATTTAGAGCAGAAAATATGGCTTTATCCTTAGCCATATGATAAGATGCTCCTGAATCAATAAGCCACTCATAAAAAGAAGAAGTAGTAGAAGTAGAATTTTCATTGAAGGAGAAACCAGAAGTAGAAAGTGCATGTCTATGATAAGAACAAGTAGAATCAATACTAATGTTTTGCTTCTTCATCGTTGCTTCTAAAGATGTCATCTTCTTGAAACATTTGGACTCATCATGACCATCTTTATCACAAAAGTTGCAATGTATGTTAGTATTCTTACTTTTATATTTTTCTCCTTTGTCACCAGTAGGAGCTGAAGTTGTTTGAGTAGGTTTGGGACCCTTATGTTTTTTGTTGTTGTAGCAAGGATGTTTCTTCTTGGGATACTTGGGTTTATCTTTCTGTTGGGCAACTAAGGCTTTGTTGGAGGGACCTGCAGTGTTGATCACTCCAAATTGTACAAGCTTATCTTCCTCTCGAATCAAAGAAGCATAAAAGGACTCAAGAGTGGGTTTTTCATAAGCTTCTTCCCCTAGAGCCTCTCTCATGGCATAAAAGGTAGATACAAACACAGAATATGCACTACCTAGCTTAGAAATAATATGATAGATGCAACACTCTTCCTCCATCTTTATATTACATTCTTCACATAAAAGTTTGAGTGTTTTAAACCTAGATAGATAGTCTCCAAGGAAATAAAAATCACTTGGACTCAAGGTCAGTATTTGAGTTTCTAACTGTTGTGCTTGAATAATATTGAGTTTTCCAAACACAGATTCAATCTTTTCCCGAGCTTTTTCGGGGTCATCAATTTCTTAAATGTGGTACCTTAAATTAGGAGAGATGGAAATTATGATTAGTCCACGTGCTTCGTCATTCCTATTATCCCACTTGTCTTTCTTATCAGCATCAGTGGGTGTTTTTTCCTTTCCCAAGGTAATCTGGTACAAGCCTTTACTTCTTAATAAATCTTCCATATGAGATTTCCATTGGAAGTAGTTGTTGTTGGTAACCAAGACAGTACTTATAGAAGACATATTAAATATGCTGATAATGTGGATTTAAAAACTGGAACCGATGATCTGGATGGAAAGAGCTCGAAAAGTTATGTGGTTTAAAAAAAAACGGCCCTGAAAACAGACTTTTGATGTTAGAGTTATGCTTGTGTAAGTTGCTTGATGAAGTGACCCACTTTTATAAAGAGAAGTGGGGATCACTTTTACAATGAAGTTACTTTATAACAGAAAAGTTGCATGAAAAATAAATAACTCTAAAACAAAATATTAAAGCTACTTATAATGATTCACTTTTATACTTGAAGTGAAATACACTTTATAATTTTAGCATGAACTTTTTCAAAAAAGGTAACAAAAGAGAGACTTGAACTCAGGACCTCTTACTTAATAAGGCAACTTTTAACCAAATGATCTAGAAAAACCTATTGTAATGTTCAGAAGGAGGATTGTTGTTGTTGTTGTTGTTGTTGTTGTTGAAGACGGCCTTGGAGAGCTTGCCCAAAAAAAACTCCTTTCGCACAAGAAAAATCCCCACTTTTATAAAGAGAAGTGGGGATCACTTTTACAATGAAGTTACTTTATAACAGAAAAGTTGCATGCAAAATAAATAACTCTAAAACAAAATATTAAAGCTACTTATAGTGATTCACTTTTATACTTGAAGTGAAATACACTTTACAATTTTAGCATGAACTTTTTCAAAAAAGGTAACAAAAGAGAGACTTGAACTCAAGACCTCTTACTTAATAAGGCAACTTTTAACCAAATGATCTAGCAAAACCTATTGTAATGTTTAGAAGGAGGATTGGGGGTGTTGTTGTTGGTGGTTGTGTTGTTGTTGTTGTTGTTGTTGAAGACGGCCTTGGAGAGCTTGCTCAAAAAAAACTCCTTTCGCACAAGAAAAAAATTTCTCTTCTTGATGACAACAAGGGTTAGAGCCTTGGAGAGATTGCTCAAAAAAAACTCCTTTCGCACAAGAAAAAAATTTCGCTTCTCAATGACAACAAGGGTTAGAGAATTTGGAGAGATTGCTCAAAAAAAACTCCTTTCGCACAAGAAAAAAATTCCGCTTCTCGATGACAACAAGGGTTAGATCTCGGTTAGCTTACCCGGAAGATGCACCTTTTCCTATTTGTTTTCTATTTGTCAAGATCGCACAGGGTGCAGGGAAAAGAGCATATGAAGATCTAAAAGAGTAGCAACCCAAAAATAAAAAAATACAAAACCGAAATAAAACCCAAAAAACTTCTCTGCAAAAAAATTTTAAAATGCGTATTAAAACTTTATACCTTCGGATCTAACTGTAATGGTCGTATCTTGGGAAACGAAAACCTTTTTGAGTGAAATGAAAAGTGTTCCTGACTGAAACAAGCTCTCTGGATGCAATGAAATAGTCCTCTCAGCCTAGAAATGTACAGAAATGACAAAAAGTGGAGATGAGTCAACTCGGCTTCATGATCTCGATCTTCAACAGGAGCAAGTCTTCAAACAGGCTCTGATACCATGTTCGACAACACAGGTATTCCAACAGAGGACTAACACTTTCAATAACCACTCACATAACCAGATCAAAGATCAACACACCAATGTTTTCACGTGGTAAAACCCCTACGGGGAAACATCCACGGCCCCAGCCAACGCAACCACTTGGAGCAGTTTATTAATGCAAAGAAAAAGATTACACAGAGATTTTACAAGAGATTTTCTCACAAT
Source organism: Picea engelmannii (assembly GCA_009831015.1). Classification (NCBI taxonomy): domain Eukaryota; kingdom Viridiplantae; phylum Streptophyta; class Pinopsida; order Pinales; family Pinaceae; genus Picea; species Picea engelmannii. The sequence goes on from ML780469.1 coordinate 221,791, forward strand.
CGATCATTTGCAAATGACCCTCCATGCTCTTTAAATAGATATCGTGGACCAATCAGGTGTTAAGCCACGGATCAATGGATGTTAAGATTGAGGAGATTATGAGTCGTCGGATCACTCTATGTTGGGAACATATCGTGACCGTCGGATTTCCTAACTACAAATGCATACTAATGCATACTAAAGAAACACACTAGAAAACACACTTTTACCTAACAACACAATAGACCAAGTAGATCTTACTAACTCCTAAGTGTCTAAATATCCTACCAATGACCACATATGGAAGAATCCCAATTCCTAATAAAGTTGCAATAGCAACAACAACAACATGTTATATTGATAAATATTGGCTCTTCCATGTCCAGTCCACAAGGGGGCACTTCGAGTGCACCTTTTCCAAACAAATCTTTTTCATTCATTAATATGGTAAATCATACAAAATTAGAGTAGGTAGAGTTGTTGACCATATCTCGTGATTACAGTAATCCAGAGTCGACATCGAAAGGTAAATAAACCTTATATCCTCAGGGACCTCTCCACATAGAGAAACCTGAAAAGGAAATGATGTCTGGCACACTGAAAGGTGTGTACAAAATAGCGTCGCACAACCTTAATTCTTGAGTTACACCCAAATATTCCATTGTTGAGGATTTAGCTCAAATGTCATGTGTGATGTATGCTTTAGAGGTGCTTCAAAGTTACCTTACGTAATGCACCGCATTTTTATCCGTGATTGGAGTGACAAATTCTTCCAGCTAGCTCATTATGTAGTTTGACGCTATTTATGTGAAGCCTTGCCTTCCTTATCATGTATCCTTTCAAATTGAAATTGCATGTGTGAAACACATGATCAGGAGGATTGTCGTTGACGAAGGAGATTCAACATGTGTCATGTCTTTGTCCTGTTGGAAAGCTATCGACTCTCCAGAGCTTGCACCTTCTCCCACTTTGTTAAACGCTTTTGACGGATGATCACTTATAATGCACATGATCATTTCCTCTTTTCTGGTTCAGTTAATGGAAAGTATATTTCCATATAAGTAGAGGTAATTGACACACCGCTCGACTATAATTTTTTATTGGCAAGGAGTTGGACTTGCACGATGACGGTCATCATATCATCGGTATTTCGAATTTTATGTTTTCACCATGAGTGAAGGATTGTAACTATCGATCTGATGGATTTTAACTACTCTAGATCCATGGAAAATACAGGATCCACAGTCCCGTGGATCGTAAAATCTCAGTCGGAAACTGAGAGTATTGGTGTTCGAATGTGTCTTTCACTTATGGGTATTGTTGTAAACCTTGAGATGTTTATGGCTAGGAAACTACGCCAAGTCATCTATAAGATTTATTGATTTGTTTAAGTTTTTTATCCTAAAACAAAGTAATTTTGTTGCTTTGTTGGGAATGTGTCATTAGTCTTTAAATATTTTAAAGATTAAGATTAGAAGGAAAACTTTTCTATGTTTCAGACAATCAAAATTTTTAAGAGGATGAAAGAAGGAATAGAGGAAAACAAATTGAACAGTGAAGTAATGTATATTTGATAAATTCTACTTAACTATGAAATGGAAGAAATGATTATCAAATATGTATATAAACCGGGATAAAATTTGAACAGAAAAAAATACTTTGTTTCTATTCCAAAAAGAATAATCAAATTTAAGAACAGATCTTCTTAATACTCACAGTGTACTTTAAGAAATCTGTAACTTTTAAAGATACAATTCCAGTTAATGATGGTAGTTGTTATACTAAATCACCATAGTCATGGTAGTAGACACATTCAAAAGGAATTTAGGATCATGAAAATAACATCAAGAAAAGGAACACATAGACTGAAACATAGAAGTTTGAATCTTCAAAACTTGCATAATTTTTTATTAAAGATATTTAGTTGGGCCTCCCAAAAATGTCTCCCTACATTGATTTCTACTTCCCTTTTATAATCCATGGGAATTCATTTAATTCCCTATTTTTTCTTAATGTTGAGCTTTCCTGAAAACCTGCAACGTTTTCATACTTGTCTCTTTAACATTTTTCTTGACAAAGATTTCTTAGGAAAAATAATTGTTTGGCACTGCTTCTTCCCAACAAATCTCCAGCAAGATCATATTATTAATCAAAAATAACATCTCAATCGTAACAGAGAAGCGTCATCTTCTTGTTTGCATACATAGTTAAGAATTCTACTATGACTTAGCCAAATATGATCTTTATAGAACATAAAATTGTTTCTCATAATTAATAATTATTCCTTTAGTACTTGATTGGATATGATGAGTGAAGATATCATGATGTGTCATGGATGAAGGTATATGTGTAATCATCTTAACATGACTATTGATCTCCAATGATTCTGTAATATCAATTTTCTATAAGTGATAAGATTTTTCGTATAACTAACTAGATATTTTGTAGACAACATAGACTTCAACTGCTAGAATCTTGGTGAAATGATTGCGGCTAGAATGTGATAATCGACACCTAGCTGCAAATTGTACTTTGATGATGATGATAGGCAGTTTTGGTTATATTTTACTCTTTCTACCCTTCTTGGGCTCACCCGGGTTCAGGTCCACTTGGTTTCCAACAAAATCCCCCCTAAAACTATCGTCCCTCTTGGTAAAAAAGAAGGCAACACAGCGCACAGGGTGCACTGCGCAGTCTCACCCAAGATAGTTTGTATGGATGGATGCAAGGCTCAGGTTCTTGCAGCCTGGGAAATGAGTGGGGATCTGTGATTAAACTCTGTAGTTTTCATTTATTACTTTAATATTCAACTTATATGGAAGACCCTGTCATTCTTTCTTATACATGTAAAGTAGCATATATATCTAGTCATTCACACATTTGTTTAAAATCTAATCATTAACAAAAAAAGAGATACATAACATTCAATCACATAACACATGACCTATCGTGGTTCACCCCTCTTGGGCTACATCCACAAAGATTTGGCTGCTCTGCTCTTTTATTATTCTAGTTCCAAAACTATAGCACCTCGCGCATTACAATTCTCCCTCCAAACCGGTAGAGATATACAATGAGGCAGACTAGATCACACGAGGATCCTCAGCCTTTGATCTAACCCTCAATATCTCCCTTATCCCCTCTCATTGGCTCAACAGCTTACAATATAGATCGGACTTACAGTCATTCTATCGCACCCGAACCCCAACTTAGACCTCCTAGGTACCTACTTATACATATTTTTGGCTTACCAACCATTACATTCTCTTACCAAAACCCTAACCCTATCATGGCTAGGTATTCTTACATGCATGCCTCACATGCCTTCCTCTTTTGCATGTGTGTCTACCTTACACGTGTTGCTTCTTTTACATGGGAATCTACCTTACACGTGTTGTTTTTCCCTCAAAATTGGCCAACACCCAACAGGCCCCCAACACTGACATCGTGACTCGTCCCGAGTCACTGCCTAACTCCATTGTCTGCCACTGGGTGTGCCAATGCTTCGTACATATCTACTATCCGTTGGCACTGCTCCTAAGTCCGGCTTCTCTTTTTTGACATGGCTTCGACCACCTATGCAGTGATTGGTGGTCATAAGATATCGCCCCCCTCCAAGCCTATCTGTTTGAGGCATGTTTTTGCTACGTTGATTTCCATGACCAATTATTCTACATTTTCCTGTAGGGGATCAAACTGAGCATGTCATGTGATCTTTTGTGCATGTACCACTTTTTCTTCTGCCTGAAGGTTCTTCATTTCTGCATTCATCTTGATCTTCTCTGGCAGTGACATTGTCCTTGTTCGTTTCTTGACATCTGACATTGTTGCATGCAATTTATCTTCCTTTCCTTACAGCTCTTATGGGCTCCAATCCTCTAGTAAATGGATCCATAGCTGGTCGCTCTTTTCTAGTAGTTCTACCACTCTATGTATGTTTTGCGCAATGTTTTCTACAGTTGTTGTCATGTCTTTCTCTCTTTGCGCTCCGACTGTTGGGGGAGTCATAGGTACTCCGCGCTCCTCTAGTTCCTTGATCTGATCTTTATATTTTTGCAGAGTCTCTACTATCTTTGTTATCTTCTCCTCCGAAGATGCTTCCTCTAATGATGTGTCATCTGAGATGGCTTGAAATATTGTGTTTATCTAGGTCTCCATCTAGTCCACTTTTTGTTGTGTTATCTCTTTCTTCTTCCCTTCCTAGTTGATGGCTTCCTTTAGTAACATATTTTCGTCCTGTGCTATTAGTAGATTCGTCATGTTAGACCTTGCTCTGGACTGAATCTCCTGCACAATGCTAACCTGTAACTTATACAACGCCTTTGTTGGTATCTTGAGAAATTCCAAGTCCAACATTTTGATATCCTTCATGGGCTTATGCATTGTTTCCTCATCGATGAACAACATATCTGGTGTTATGATAAAGTTAGCACTTCCATGTGCTATGATTTGTATTGTTTCTCTGACAAGTGCTCCTTCTCTTACTGGCGCTGGTTTATCCTTTTGTTGTTGTTCCACCTTGATCCCCAACTGCTCTAGTGCAGTTTTTACCTCCTGTACCTATTCCAAAATTGAAGGTCAATGGTTTTTTTCATTTTCCCATACTTTTGACAGTCGATCTTCTACTGTCATGGCTATCAGCTCTACATCATCTGTTGTCAGCGATGTTTCTATTTGTTTCCTGTGGGCCTTCGCTTTTTTCCTGGCGCCACTTACTTGCTCTGATGTTCTCTTCCTTTGGGCCTCTGGTTGTTCAGATGCTTCTTGCATCCATGTATCCATGCCGGTATCCTTCTCAACTTATTCATCCATGGTTACATCTTGTGCCTTCGTCGGCACTTCCTATGCACTCACCTGTCTTGTCAATCCTCTCGATGCCTTCTCTATAGCCTCTGGATCCTGTGTAGGACCACGTTGTGACTTCTTTTGTGTTCTAGTTTTCTTCTGAATTGAGTTGCTTTCCCATACTATACCTATTCTTGTTTTCTTTTATTGGGTAGCATCATTCCTACCTATCCGTTGCGCGGGGACTGTGCTACCCTGTGTCTGGACTTGTACTGTTGGCATTTCTCTTGGAATCTCTGGCACTTTCAACTCCTCATACCACTCTTGGACCTCCATGTGGATGTCCTGCATCATAACATAGTACTTCAGTTGCAACCACTCCTTGGTTGGGTCCTTCTTTTCCTATAGCCACATGTTGTGACGTGATGCCCTAAAATTCGTTATCTGTCCATAGTCTTGGACAATTTATGGTGAGATCCTCCATGTATCCGCCAAGTTGTTCTTAATCTCTGTTTAAGTATTCAGTGAACATGTCATTGTTGATTTTATTTACCTTGGGATATTTTGTGCTTCGCAGTGACGTGTAGCACGTTGCGCAACATTTTCATGTCCTTGGAAGGAACATCGTGTATGTAGGTTCATGCCACCCCATAAGTGCAATGAGGATGACTAACCATGAGTAGTGGAACTCAAAGCTTGAATATTGTGCATCCTTACAATATTCAAGGAATGAGTTGAGTAGATACAAGGCCCAGCTCTTCGAGCTCCCCTTTGCACACTATGCCGCAATTGCTACTACTCCTACAGGTACTTATTTTTTTCGTCACTTGTGCATTAATTTTCAACCGAGCAATCTGGTTGTGAATTGTGTCGCAGGATCATTGATTTCATTGATCCTGATACCTCTATTACCCCTCTTTTCATCATACTTCCCTTTGATCTCATATGAGATGGATTTCTCCTTAGTCTTGTCTTCTAGGTATTTCTTTGGCTTCACCCCATCTATGGGTAGCCCTGTAATATCTGTGATGAGGTCAACATTGATTGGTACTAGCATGTCCATCCATAAGATGCCTCTGTGCACCCTCGCTAACAACTGTTTAACACATTTGCTTATGTGTTTCCTGTGCCCGAAGTGCGGTATTTCTAATAGGTTCATGATGTCAGTGTTGTACAGTCCCAGGATTTGTTGTGCAGGCTCCAATAGTGGGGCACTTGATGGGCCCTCTACCCTACTCTCTAGGTAGCTTTGTGCTGCCAAGTCTGGGAACTTTGTGGCATCAGAGACATTATGTTTGGATTATTTAATAATATCGACTCCTCCTACCATTTTATCCTCGGTCTTCACTTCATTGGGAATTTTCGGCATTACTATACTTAGTTTTGTTTGTGTGTGTTTCACGCCCTGTGTACTGCTTTCTGCTCTCATCTTCTTTTTCCCTTGTGGGGATGATACCCCACCCTCTTACTCTATTTCTTTCTCTGGTTCCAGCTCTAGGCCCTGCTGTGTGGAATCCATGGCCGGTTCTGCTTCCTTTGGCCCTTTTCCCCTAAACGCATCGAATTCCATCTGTCTGGCGTCCTCTACCAGCTACTCGGACTCCTGTGTGGGTTCCTTCTCCTCCTCCACATGTAATTTGGTTTGCTCGTGCTCTGAAGTGTGGATTTCATCCACATCCACCATTATGGGAATCTCGTTGGTTTCGCCTTGTGCTACATGTGTGCTACTTCGTGTGCTTCGTCTGGTTCTTCTTGGTGCTCCAACCCTCAGTGGTGACATGGTGGTTAAATCCAAACTACAATCTTTCAAATAAACATACGGTAGCGCAATTTCGCACTATATCGCTCTTCTACTCGACTCGGTGTTTTCTCCTTAGAAAATAACACAATAGGTTGTTTTTCCCCCTCTTTTCGACTTTATAGTGGGACGGGGAAGTGACAGTTGTATCGCACTGATAACTGTCATTTTTTCATTTTTCATTGTGTTTCCTGCGCACTGTACCTTTTCTACCTGTTAACTGTTCTTTTGCGCGTCGCATTTTCGAACCCTGGTTTTCTTCCAACGCCCTATTCTATATGCCTAGTTATATTTTGTTAAGGCCCTCCATATGTGCTGAATTGTTTTTATTTTTATCCTTTTTTTCTTTTTATGGATTTTCTTCTCTTTTTTTTTTCCTATATACATATATCTTTACTGTGTGGTACTTTCTAAGTACTAGGAGCTCGATTGTCCCTATACAGCTTCATTCAACTCCCATTGATCATTCCTCTGATTTATGTACCTTCTAAATATTTCAACTATACAACTCCCCCCTCTGTGACAGTCTTCACTTCATATGGTCCCAACCAATGCATTATGAATTTGCCTAGATGTTGAAGAAATTTACTGTCATACACCAAGACTAGGTCTCCTTCCTTGAAACTCTTCCTTTTAATATGCCTCTCATTCTAAGCGTTGTCCCTTTATTTCTATACTTCTTGGTGAAATCCTGCTACAATCCTATCTTCTTCCATCACCATCAGTTGACTTAGCCTTTCTTATATTGTGCCTCATTCTGTCATGATAGTGATTGTTGTTACGTGCAGACTAGGTACCAAAAAATATAATGGCACCATTGCTTCTTGTCCATACACCAACCTGAATGGTGTGTGCCATGTCAACTTTTTGCATGTAGTCCTGTATGCCCATAATATTGTTGGTATCTTCAAGTCCCAATCGTCCATGTTGACATTGCAGATATTTTTCAATGCATTCTCTAGGATCTTATTAAAGGCTTCCACTATTCCATTTGCTTGAGGGTGATATGGTGTACTCTTTTGATGATAGACTTCAAAATCCCCAATCATAGCCTTGATAATACTATTGATGAAGTGAGTGCCTTGGTCACTCATCAAAATCCTTGGGCATCCAACTCTAGTGATCACTTGCTCAAACATGAAGTGTGTTGTTGTCTATGTGTTGCATTCTTTTACTGGTGATGCTTCTACCCATCTTGTTAAGTACTCTATCGCAGTAATGATATACCTTGCTCCTGACCTCTTTGTTGTTGGATTAATTGGTCCCACAAAATCTATTGCCCATTTGTCAAATACTTGCAAGGATACTTGTGGTCTTAGGGGAATCTTATCACATCTATTAGGTTTTCCAACCCTCTGACATACATCACATCTCTGGTAGTAGTCCTTTGCATCTTTGTGAATGGTCGGCCACCATAGTCTTTCTTGCAATACCTTATGCACAATATATTTTTCTGCATAATGTCCTCTAGTTATTCCCTCATGGGTTTCTGCTAAAATCCTAGGCCTTTCATGTTCTAGTACACATATTCTCAATATGTGGTTTGCACCTATCTTGTATAAGTGTCCTTCAATCAATTGATAGTCTGCAGCTCTGACTACCAGATTTTTCTTCTGCGTAGTATTGAATTCTTGTGGTGTGGTTCTTCTCCTCAAGTATTGAATGATGTCAACAAAATATTCATGAGCTACTTGGAATGAAAATAATTGTGCATCAGGGAAGTTGTCCTCTAAATTAGTGGATTCCTCTCCATTGGTGATCCTTGATAGGTGGTCAGGTCCTGCATTCAACTTCCCTAGTTTGACTATCACTTCAAAGTCAAATTTATGAAACAGCAGTAACCATCTAAAAATTATCCCCCCCAACACTAGCTTATTAACTAGGTATTTGAGGGAAGAATGGTCTGTGAACATTTTAAATCATTTCCCAAGAAGATAGTGCCTGAACTTCTGTAGTGTATATACCATTTCTAAGCCTTCTCTTTCTATAGTATTGTAGTTCTACTCTAACTCTGAAAATTTTCTGCTTGCAAATGCTATAGGATGGCCTAACTCTCTCACTCCTAGTTGCACCAGAATAGATCCAAGTGTTATCATTGATGCATCTCCATGCACATGAAATTTCTTTTCCCAATCTGGGAATACCATTATTGGTGTTGTTTCCATCTTCTCTTTTAGAGTATCCAATCCTTGCTGACAGTCCTCATTCCACTGAAATTTACTATCTTTCCTCAACAGTTTCTCCATCGACGCAGTGATCTGCACATACCCTTTTATGAATTTCTTGTAGTAGCCTGTGTGTCCCAATGTTTCTCTCAACTGACGTACTAATTTTGGTGGTGGTAAATTGACAATCACTACAATCTTGGTAGGATCTACAAGAAAGCCTTGTTTGCAAACTATATGGCCCAATAGTATCCCAAAAGGTGTCCCAAAGATGCACTTATTGATATTTAATGATATCTGACACTATCTACATATTTCCAACATCATCCTTAATACCTCTACATGATCTTTCAACAGACTGTAGACTATCTAATCATCCAGATAGACTTCTAGAAACTGATGGATGAATTCTTTGAATGTAGCTATGACTACTCTTGATAATATTACTGGTGCATTGGTCATTCCAAAATGCATGATTGTGTACTGGTAGGATCCCCATTCTTTTGCAAAAGTGGTTGTGTACCTGTCTTATAGGGCTATCTATATCTGATGGTAGTCTGAGAATCCATCTGTGAATGAGTATGCTTCCTGGCCTCCTACATTCTCTAATACCTCCTCTGTGAAAGGGGTAGGAAAATGGTCATGTAGGCAAGCATCATTCAATTACTTGAGATCTACATAGATCCTTATCCCTCCATACTTATTTTCCTGAACTACCATAGGGCTTAACCATTCAGATTCCTCCATTGGTTCTATGATTCTAGCCTCCAACATTCTGTCAATTTATGCTTTTACTTTTTGCTTATATATTAGGTTCAATCGATATGTTCAGTGTCTGACTGATCTAGCCTCAAGTTTGAGATGTATATTCATCTCTCCTAGCTCTCATGTTATGCCTTCCATCTTTGTAAAGGTTGTTGTGAACATGTCACTGTATTCGCGCAGCAACTTTGTTATTCTTTCTATTGTTTGTTCATCCCAATAATCCCCAATACTGTCCATTTTGGGATTATCATTTGTCCCAATATTTACTTTCTTCACCTTAATTGGAACAGTAAATACTTTTTATTCGAGAGATGGACCTTCCACCTCCCTTTCTCCTTCAATTTATGTAATTTTAATGTTGTGTGGGTCATCTTCATCTGGTGCTTCTTCTTGCACATGGTGTCATGACAGTAGTTCTTTAACTGTTTGTGTGTTCTGTTGTTGATACTCTGTTATAAGTTCAACCTCTAGTTCTTGAATGAATATTTCCCCTCTAATTTGTTTGAGTGTTGAATCCATGTTGGGGTTCTCATGTTCAAATAAGAAAGGGACTATAAAATTTTGTTGTAACATTGTTTATTTTGCAGTGCCTTTGCACAATTCTTGGTCTACATACCAACTTGTTGGAATCCCTTCAGTTGTGTGAATAAAGTGATGAGACCATTATTCTAGTGGTGCCAGTCTCTATAGTGTTCTTCACTTCTCCAAGTGTTCGGTTGGTGTCCCATGTCTGTCATATCTCTGCAATTGATTGGTTCCTTGTTCTGTGCCAAATTTGATGTGCAGTAATCGCTTACATTGGTACCAGTCCTTGATTGTTGCTTTGTGCACACCCCACCATCTTGCAGGTGTTTCCTTGAGTGTTATATCCAGAGATAAGAGACTCTGATTTTCTAACACTTAATCTTCATATCTTGTTAGGAATTCTTCTAAGTCATTCACCCCATGAAAGCTGGGAGGTTCTCTTATCTATGTACCTACCCATCTTACTGTGCAATTTATTCTTGTGCACCTTCTTGTGGAGACTTCATGTAATCTATGTTGCCAATTCTCCAACCATGTATCTAAGTATGATGCACATAACATGATACTTCTCCAACTAAGTACCCCATCTGCAGTTGGATTCACATAATCTTCTTCTCATGCAGTCGTTATGTATAACTAGTTAATTTCCTCCAGGTCTAAATAAGTGGGTTCTACAAACCTTTCTCCTTTTGATGGATCTAATGGTGTAATGACTCTATACTCTCCTGACTCGAATGTCATCTTCCTTGTCTTCGGATTCATTATGGCTTGATTGTCAAATGCTCAATCCAATCCAAGCAATGTCAGATAAGGTGTTGTGCCATCCACTATCTCTATCACTTCAAAATCGGATTTAGTGCGCACTCCATCCAGATCTATTGTCACACCCTTTAGCCTCCCAATTGGCAAAACCTTGTGTTGATTTGCTAGTTTCAGCTAAATAGGTGAATATCCTATTGTGGGTTCTCCTATACATTTCCATGTCTTCTTGCGTAGTACATTAACTTTGGAGCCTAAATCCAGTATAATATCCCCCATGTTGAAATCTCCAATGTTGGCGTCCGGTCTGAACTCTCTTCTTGTTCTCCTCCTTGTATGTAGATGATTAACTATTTTTTGTTCTAGCTTTCCCTCTACATCTGTGCTACATCTTTCTAAAATATTTTGTAACACTTTAACAGATGATGGATCATTTAGTAGTTTAACACAAGATTGTAGAAAAGTCTTTATGGTACTTACTTGTCCTAGGGGTTGTTGTTCATTAGTGTTATGCAGTGATGAAGGCATCATGTATGTTGGTACGTCCTAAGTATGATGCACAGTTGATTTAGACACAATGTCTGGCTTCAAGAATTCTTGTCTGGCTTGCTTGAATATCTCCTTTTTTTTATGTGCATCAAATTGCTTCTATGGTTCAGCATTTTTCTTCACCCATTGGTGTTGTCCTAGACCTTGTCTTACTGTGTCCTCTCCTATATTAGCTCCTCCACGCATAACTATGTTGGTATTTCTTCCATCATTCCTCGCTTATAAAGAAATTCATTGAACATTCTAATTGTTATGATTTCTCTTTTCCTGGATCTTTCCCAATAGTGTTGGACAGTCTTATGTGTCATGTTCAGATGCGCGAAAGTTGTGGCATACCATCTGTCCTCTACCTCTTCCAAAGCCTCCTCTACTTTGTCCTCCACCTATGTAGCTAGTTTGATCTCCTTGTGGTGCGTTGTATTGTGGCACCTAGTTATACTGCACGGGATTATACTGTGGCTACGCGGTATTGTACTACGGTTGCGCAGTGTTATATTGTTGTGGCACGGTGTTATATGGGGATGGTACTTGGTTAAACTGTGGTGCATCTTTCCCTGTCATTATCTCTGCTTGCACTCTATAGGCGTATGATGTTCTTTCCCTCATCGGCTCCATTATCCTGCAATCTTTGTTGTCATGGCCTACTGACTTGCAAAAGTTGCAATATGAACTCTTAGGCATTGTCTAGTATTTCTGCATCATTGGACAATGATATGGATCATGCCCCTGTGTCTTACATATCTCACACCATAGTCCTCCTGATGGAAAATGGTTTGGCAGTATCGTTGCCATGTACTATGTGAATGTTGGGCATGTAAGTTTTAAACCTGTGAAGTAAAGCAATGCATGTAGATTCTTAAGCAAAATAGAATTTAATCAATGGCTCATTCACATAGTACACAAGAGATATATATTGGAAACCCTCAACCGGGAAAACCTTTCTTATATTCATTATATTGAATTTCACCATTCACCATACAATATATATACAATGTTTTTAGGTATTTCGTAGATACCAAAACCCTAATTCCTTATTCCGGGATTAATTTACAAAACCGTTAAAAATAGCAAAATCCGCTAAAAATAGAAAAAACCACCCAAAAAAAAAAAAATCGGGGCGCTGCCCCGAGCTACCACTCGTTTCCAAATGCTCCTGAGGGATCGTCAGACGCAGTTGTCATATCTGACATGCCCACACACACACATGCAAAGAATATAACACATACCCAATAGGGCATTCATTCTTGTGGTGTCCTTATGTCCTACATGTAGTACACCAAACATCTTCTCTTTTGTCCTTACTCATGTTTTGGTTTAATTGAAATAGTATGCATTCTTGCTTATGCATTTATTACTTTAATATTCAACTTATATGGAATATCTTGTCATTCTTGCTTATGCATTTAAAGTAGTAGATCTATATATTCATTCACACATTTGTTTAACAACTAATATTTAACAACAAAAGAGATACATAACATTCAATCACATAACACGCGATCTATCGTGGTTCACCCCTCCTAGGCTACGTCCACAAATATTTGGTTGCTCTGCTCTTTTATTATTCTAGTTCCAAAACTATAGTGCCTCGTACATTACAATTCTCCCTCCAAACTGGTCATGATATACAATGAGGCAGACTATATCACACCAAGCTCCTCAGCCTTTGATCTAACCCTCAATATCTCCCTTATCCCATCTCCTCGGCTCAACAGCTTACAAGATAGATCAGACTTACAATCATTTTTTCACAGCCAAACCCTGACCTAGACCTCTTAGGTAACTACTTATACATATTTTCGGCTTACCATCCATAACATTCTCTTACCAAAACCCTAACCCTATCATGGCTAGGTCTTCTTCCATGTGTGCCTCGCATGCCTTCCTCTTCTACATGCACATCTATTTTTCACATGTTGTTTTTCCTACATGCGTGTCTTCCTTACACGTGTTGCTTCTTCTACATGCACATCTGCCTTACACGTGTTTCTTTTCCCTCAAAACTGGCATGTGCCCAACAGGTAGGAATAAGTGGAAAAATTAGACTGGTCATTTTCCTCGTGTGTATAAACCTAACCTTTCCCATGCCTTCATCCCATTGATGTGACCCGTAATACCTTGACAAGTTTTCATTTATCGAATCAAATCATATTTAGTGGACACTTTATGTATTCTTATTTGATTACACATGTTGGACATTGATTTGGTAATGTCATTAATATAGCACTTATTCTACTTTTTGGCAATTGATGACACACGGGACACGAGTCGATCCCATGCCATTTGTGGGGGGGGTCGGATGTAGTTAATTTAACTACAGGATGAGGGCGGTGCAATACATGGATGTGTGACATGTTGATTAGCTTTTGATTGAGGTTAAGTTTAACGCCCCCCCACCCCCTTTATGTTAATCGTCGAGCATGTGGGGGGGGAGGGGGGGCGTGATGAGTTGTGAACCATTGATCTAATACTCAGAGCGTACAATTAACTATGCAAAGACCTTGCACATTTATTAGTTTAAAATCTAATGATAACAAAGTTCAACCATATAATATATAAAGGTTTTAATTAAACCTTTAATTTATTTTAAAATTTTGAAATAAAATGAAACTAAACTAACACTAAATACTATAACAATATGAGATTTTATTACAATATTTCGAAACTAAGCTATCTCTAAGGTTTTATTCAATTTTTTACAAAAACTCATAACTATGATAAAAAATAAAAGTTTGAGGTTTTTTAAGACAAATTTAGACCATGTTACAATGGATACCTTTAATTTCCCAGCACCGGTGTCTTATAATCATTCCACCCCAATCAGCTATCAAAATTCAAGTTCCCTAGCTTCCATTACAAGAGTTGCTTCACTCAGAACATCGTATCTACAAGATCCATGGGTAGAATGTCATGCACATGTTGGGATGGCTATGCCACTATCTGCAGTTGAGGTCGCTTACCAAGTTATCTAGCAAGACTTTGTAGACTTGGATTGAACTCCTTTAGGGACATAGGAGAACAGTCAGTTTCTAAAGCCCATTTGGGCTCATAATTCTTCAACTTCCATAGATTTTCCTGATACCGTCTTGCCTTCATATGACGCAATTATAGAGGCAATGACTGGATCGGAAAGACCATGGGAGGATATGCATCATCGATCATATTTCCTCCCTGAGATCAGTCGTGTGGAAAGCAAAGAATTCAAGTCAGTTGTGACTAGAAAAATTGGTCAGACGATGAACCCCTTAGCAAAGCACGATGTCTATGTCAAGGGGAATATGGAGAAAATATCAGAGACTGTTCTGATCAACATTTCTAAAACCATTGATGTTGTATAAAATGTCTTTATCGGGGCATACTGCTCTACAGATGAAATTCTTCAGTATACGACACTTTTTAAGGAATGTTGTGATGTTTTTTCTTGCTCATACAAGGAAATGCATGGAATATATCCTCATATTGTCAAACACGAGATTCAAACTTACATGAATGCTAAACCGATTCGACAAAAGTTGTGACCAATGAACCCTAGGAAACTAGCAACAATTAAAGATGAGGTGGAAAAGTTGCTCAAAGTAGGATTTATCTATCCAGTACCATTGACAGAATGGGTATCCAACCATGTTTCAGTCGACAAGAAACTCGGTATGATTCGAGTGTGCATGGATTTATGTGATTTAAATAAATCCTGTCCTAAATATAACTTTCCTATGTTATTTATCAATCAAATTCTTGATGAATGTGTAGGAAGTGATATTTTCTCTTTCATGGATGGTTTTTTTTGTTATAACTAGTTACAGATCTGGCCCGGGGAACAACATAACACAACTTTTATTTGTCCTTCGGGAACCTTTGCATACAAGAAAATTCCCTTTGGCCTCAAAAATATTGGAGCCACTTTTCAGAGGGCCATGATGTTTGCTTTCCATGATCTTAAGCACATGGCGGAGGATTATTTGGATGATCTTATAGCTCATTCTCACAAGAGAGTGCAACAGTTGTTACACCTCCACCTTGTCTTCGAGAGATTCCATCACTATCGAATTCGCTTGAATCCACATAAGTGCATATTTTGTATAACTTTAGGACGTCTCTTGGGTTTAATCGTTTCAACTAAAGGGATCATGGTTGACCCTTTGAAGGTTGAAGCAATAACATGGTTTCCTCCCCCACACACATGGTGTCAAATTCAAAGTCTACAAGGAAAGGAAAATTTCCTTCAACATTTCATACCAAACTATGTTGATATCACAAAGGGATTTATGCACCTATTGAACAAGGGAGTTCCATTTTATTGGGACAATCCAGCACAACGTTCTTTCAATGCATTGATGAAAGATCTTGTTTCAACTCCCTTACTTAGCCTCCCATATTATAATAGATATTTTCTATTGTATCTCACGGCAGTTGAATCTTTGATTGGAATGGTCTTAGTTCAAAAGGATGATAAGCTCCAAGAGCATGTCATCTATTATTTGAGTAGCACCTTGGTAGGCCCTAAACTAAAGTATCTGCACGTCGAGAAATTGGCCTAAGCAGCATTTCATGATGTTCAGTGTCTTTGGAATTATAGTATATTGCGCAAGATGACCGTTATCGCCAATGTTAACCCTTTTCAGTATGTTTTGACTCGGGGAATAATTGGTGGGAAACACAACAAGTGTATTGTTGTTATTCAGGAGTTTGATTTGGATTTTTCTTCTGCCAAATCCAAGAAGTAATTAATATTCGCCAAACTTATCTCAGAGTTTCGACTAGAGAGTGAGGATAAAGAATTTATTAACTTACTTCCAGATGATCATATATTCCTCATCTCTTCGTATGATCCTTAGTATGGAGATATTATTATATATCTCCAGAATCTGAATTTCCCTCCACATTTCTCATGATATGAGTGACGACGGATTCACCACCTAGCTAAGAATTATTTCATTATCTCCCACGCTTTGTATCAATGGGGGGTGGACTCAATTCTCTATCATTTTTTGACTCATGAAGAAGCGGAGTTGGTTTTGAATGATTGTCATAGTGGATCATGTGGTGGTCACTTATCAGGGTTGGAAACGTCCCATAATATTTTGCGCGTTGGATATTGTTGGCCAATGATCTTTAGAGATTGTGTCGAAGAAGTCAAGAAATGTCACCCTTGCCAAATATTTACTAAAAATATGCACTCACATCCTGCTCCTATGTTTCCCATCATTACTGTCGGCCACTTCATGAAGTGGGGAGTATATTTTATGACATGTCACCCAATTTCATCTAGGGGGCATCAATAAATCCAAATGGTCGTTGACTAACTAGGTCATGGCTAGGTTTAGGGTTCCAAGAGAGATTGTCACTGACCATGGCAGTCACTTCCAGAACTGCATGATATCCAAGGTAGCATCAAAATTGTGTTTTAGGTAGGAGCACTCGTCTCCTTACTATCCTTAAGAAAATCATCAAGTTGAAGTTGTTAGCAAATCCTTGAAAAAAAATTTGAAAAGGATTGTCAACACAAACAATTCAAATTAGAATTAGATGTTATATTTGTCATTGTGGGCCTATCAAACCTCAGTCAAAACTACAAAAGGATACTTTCCTTTTCAACTTGTTCACGAAGTAGAAGCAATTTTTCCTATTGAATGTAAAATCCCTTCACTTAAAATTGTTGTTGAGCTCCTCCCTAAGACAAATCTACTTTAAGAATGCCTCGTTTACTTGGAACATCTTGATGAACAACGTCTATATGTTTCTTTATCAAATGAAGTGCATAAGAAACATATCAATCAATATGATAAGTTTGTTCGTCTGAGGGTGTTCTCTGAAGCAGGCCTTGTTTTGGTCTATAACCAACACAAGGATTCCTTGGGAGT
>ML780469.1:247139-268658 GCA_009831015.1 Picea engelmannii
GTCTATGTGTGTGTATGTGTGTGTGTGTGTGTGTGTGTGTATGTGTGTGTGTGTGTGTGTGTGTACACAGTTCAAAATATTAGCTACTTGACCCAAATGTTTATAAGTACAAAATTGTGCCCTTGGCACATAAAAGTCTAGGCCTGAGGCCAGTGAGCCCTATCATAACAAACTATGGTGTTCGCTAAATGTTGGAAAAGGCGAACCCATGTCCAGAATATTCCAACAACATCACATTGCATCCCCACTGGTAGATCATCTATGATAGCCATAGGGACAAATCATGTCAAGGCCTCCATGTTCCTTCCCACGCTCTGTAGTGTCATGGCTGCATCATCGTTGGACTTTGCTTCACCTCTTCCCTCACACTTGTGCCACGGGAATTCAGTTGGTATCACTAATGCTCTATCTGCACAATCAAAGGGCATGTTTTAGTAATATGGATCTCACAAAAAGACAGGTCAATTATCCTTTTAATAGTTACATATAATCTAATCTAAAAATTAAATTAAATAAAAAAAAAGATAAATATTATCTATATATCCAATCATTGCACTAGGAGGTACAATCATATATGGATCTCTGGAAAAGTCAATCTTGGCATATGGATAGTCTTCAATCGTAGGTATCTATCGTACCCACCAATCGAAGAAGTTATCATCAAAAGTATTGAACAATATTCCCCCTACAAGGCGAGCTAATAACTTGTTCCATCCTATCAATGTTGGCTGTGGTCATTGGTGTTCTCTCATGAAAGTCCTCAAGCTCATACCCAGTACTCTCTCAAAAAAGAAGGCATAGAGAATGATACCAAACCCAAAGTTTGTATTCCTCCGCAACTTGCAGTCTGTCAATTGTGTCTTCATACAATTGAGCATTGCGGTGCTCCAGATAAATATTGTTGGTCTTGAACATTCAACGGCATATTAGATTTGAGATCACGAGGATTGGTGTAAGGATGATGATCCAACGATACGCGTCATGGTGTATAGGATCATTTTGAGGCTCAAACTCGGTATGTTCTTGATAGGTATTTGTGTGTCTGTTTTCTCGGTCCCATCCTCGCAATATGTGGCTATATACTCATTTATGGTTAAGACACCTCCTCCGCAAGTCTTGAATTTCACTACTTGGCCTCTATGAGAGAGGTCGGTAATAAAGTAAATATCTTCCACCAGTGATGGTTAATGCTTTCCCATCAAGCATGAATGCCTCGACATCTGGATGCCAATAGTCAATGAGGAGATTGAGCAACCTTATTTGTGCTCGCATACCACTTGTTTGAAAGAAATGTTATATTCCACATTGACAAAGAGAATTCATAGCATTATCATCTTCAACCATATCATTATCAACATCCTCGTGCTCACTCTCTCTCCATTGGACAAACTTATTGCATAAATTCAAACACGAAGGGAGTTAATATTTTATTTTTTTCCATTCATGTCAAGTAATACACGATTCATAGTTATGACAGTTATGGGCATCCGTGATTCATCTTCGGTCGATTAGTGCATATACGTTATTCACCTTAAGTTGAATCATGTATGTGCAGAGTTCATGAGAAAAAGGGGAGTGTGCTCCTCAGTTTCTCATGAAATATTTAAAATTGAATGGACAAAATTGAAAGCAATCTTTGGAAAAATTACTTGGTCCAAAAGGCACATGAATTCGTCACTCTAAGGTCCCAGAATCTTCGATCGAAGTTGAGAGGGATTTCACCATTTTAGGGAAATTTTGGTTAAATTGTGCAAATGACATGGTAAGAGGGTGAATTATCACTATTTAATGTAATTTTTAGACCCAATTTTCCATAGTTTTGATATTTTTCCTTAATTAAACTAATATAAAAGGGCTTTGTAGTGTTTTTGTTGAATTTCATGTTGTAGAAAGATACTTTGGGCATGTTGTGGTTTATTTCTAGTTGAACGAGTCTTTTTCAAGACTCTAGGAAAGTATTTTTCTTGTATAACTAGCATTTTGAATATGTCTCACACACCTTACACTTTTGCATTTTAGTTGTGTTTCCACTTTTCCCTAGGGTCAATCCCATTAACTTGTGACATGAACCCGTCTATCTTCTTTAGAATGACATTTTTTTGGTGGTAGAGCCTATCTTCCATCTATCTCATTGTTTGAAAATGGTCTTGTCGCCCTTAAACGAAGCATAATATTTGAGTCAGTGTCTCAATTATTTTTCATTTAGTATGTCTTTAGGATACTTTTTCTTGTTGTTGAGTGTAATATCCTCTAGCTGGTTATTCTTCCAGTTATATGGAACATTTGTCGATGCCTCCTCTATAACAAATGCATCCCAATTTCTAATCCATGTTGCCTAAGTCATATAATGTGTCATGTTATTTTTCAAGGGAAGTTTCAGCCTGAGTCAGCCACTCTGCAAAAATCCTTGACTTTCCAAGTCAGCCTTCCCATGTCAATCAAGTACGTCTCAGTTTCACAGGTATATTCATCTTTCACTCATACTAGTATAGAAGGTCCCCATTGAATTCTTGTTGGTGGGTCTTCTCTTATCAACTCCAACACATTGCTCTGAGAGTATGACCTAGAGTTCAACCTTGTCCTATTTCTATGATTGATAGGTGACCTTGTGCTCAGCAAATGACAAACCATCATTAGTCACTAAATGAGTAGTTTCCCTTGTATTCGACATCAACAACAATCATCACACATATGGATTTGTGTTGTATCTTGGTTTCCATTTGACCCCATTGGTGGATTCCTTGTCTTTGTCAGTAATCTTCATCATTGGCTACTATTCAGGGAGTCTTTTTCATGCATTTTCCATTGGATGCATGTCGGAGTCATACATCGGTGTGGTCCTTACAATTGTTTCATTTGCATCCTTCCAGATATTTTTCCTTTTGCTACTCCTCGTGTTGGATGATGGGGTATGCCTTAATGCCATCCTTCCAGTGGATCTCTTCCTAGCGACTTCAACACATATTGCTTTAGGACAAGGATCTAGAGTCAATTTTAGTACCTTGAGGATTGTAGTCATTAGTGGTAGGCTCCCTCACAAGTGAAAGTAGGAATACACCAATGTCCCCTAATTGGTAGATTCGATCATGTGTTCAACATCAGCTAATTTATTCACACTTGTTATATTGTACTAGGTACCTTGACGCCCATTATCAACATCGATGGGTTGTATCACATTTGTTAACAGTATACATCAATGACCGATAATCAAATGGTGTCTCACTGTTTTTGAATTCAACACATTTATTCACATAGTGTAGATGCGTACCACAACGGATGGTTTTGAAAACTTTGGGTAAAGTACGAGCATCGCATCTTTTGTGCTCCTACCCAGCCTATATTGATTGTACCACCCCCACGGACATTTGTACATGTAGAGGATCAGTTTTTTCACTTCATTGACTCTATATATCTTCTAATTTGATTTTGAGACATAGATCAATTGTGTATCCATTCGTGGCTATGATCTACATTTGCATGTATCCACTGTGTATTTTTCGTGGCCATGATTGCTACTTCTATATATATCACATGGATACACTGTGTATAGTTTTCATGGCCATGGACATAAGTTATGCTTTCATTACTCATGGATATACAGTGTACTTGGTTTGGTGGCCATGCTTATATCACTCTTGAGCATGGGTATGCCTAAATCAAGAAGAGAACACTCTTACTTGATTTCTGCTAATGGTTATGTTCTTGGATCAGTTGTTTGGGAACTTTCATCAAGACTTACTTCAATGAATCCTCACCTCTCAGAGTTATAATGTATTTCAGCCATTAGTTTCTCTTCTAACCTCATAAATTTGGGGGCATCTATTATACCACAAATTTCCACACCAATTTTCATTTGTGAGATGGCCTAGTCCATTCCCTAGCTTTCAAAATTAAATCCCATTATCATTCATTAAAATCATAAAAAAAAACAATTGGATTTCCATACGCTATTCACCCATGTGAAAATAGTGTATATACGGTATTTTCCAGTGTACAAACCACGTATACCCTCAATTTTGTGAAAAAATAAAAATATTCCACATTTTCAGGAAAGGTTTTTTGGTTTGGTTCATTCCCAAACTTCCCTTGGCCCATACACAATGGAATATAACCATATCAACCTCTTTAGAATGGTAAATATGTACCTATGGGTGTATGGATGAGGAGAGGCAACCTTGGTGCAATATTATGCTTACAATTTGCAAGCTTCCCTATTTCCATGAACCTCTAAGTAGCATCCCCTGATCTGAAAACTTGTTTTCCAACATTCATTCCTCTCTCTCATATATGATTGTAGGGTGTGTTCATATCCCTTCTGAGTCATTCAAGGAAGAGCCACTTTGTTGATTTGATGCTTGAAGGCTCTAGTGGAGGAACCTGGTCAATTGTCTTCGAGGCAGTTTCAGTGGTTAGAGTCAGGTTGTAACTACCTACTTATAATGTTTTCAATAAAAGAGTTATCCTTCCCTCCATATATGTGTAATTTTGTTCTATATATATATATATATATATATATATATATATATATATATATAAACTTGCTTTACATACTTGAATTTTCACATTACATGTATAACTTGATTTCATAACTACCTTGTTGCAGTATATACTCGGTCTCCTTTTGCAGGTTGGTATAGGAAAAGATCGTAAGCAAATCAAAGGTCAAGAGCAAGGAACTACATTGAAATTTTGGATACAAGGTGTAAGTTATTTTTATTGTAAGTTTCTATATGAGAGGGTAGGGTATGTATTTTAAATATGGTTAAGCTCTATTCTGACACAGAACCAAGGTCACAGGGTAAAAATCCCATAACATCAGGTTATCACCGGGTTCTAATAAAATCAGTTGATGTATGGAAGAAAACCTTCAAATATAAATAAGCCCTCTTCAAGTGGTTGGTCGTGCCTTTTGGCTTAACTAATGCTCCAGCAAAATTCATGAGGATGATGGATGATATCTTGTGGCCATTCATAAAATATTTCATTGTGGTCTATTTGGATGACATCCTCATCTTTAGCTAGACTTGGGCCAAGCACTTGCAACACATTTATCAATTCTTGATAACCCTATGAAAACATGAGTTATATGACAACCTGGAGAAATGATCATTCAACATGCAAAGAATCCAATACTTAGGATACATAGTGGAGGAACATTGGGTGCATCTAGAGCTAGCCAAGATCCAAGTCATTCATGATTAGCCAGCCCCGATGACTCTGACAGAGCCCCATAGCTTCCTGGACATCGCCAACTTCTACCGCGGGTTCATGTTTGGGTTCTCTCATATAGATTGGCCCTTAATTCAACTGGCCAAGGGGGGAGATAAATCCAAGTTTGAATGGTTTGAATCATTGCATAAATAAATGCAAGATATGAAACATCACCTTTATTCCGCACTTGTCCTCATATTGTCAGATCTACAACATTCGTTCAAGATCGAGATAGATGTCTCAAATTATGCTATCAATGTCATCCTCACTCAGCAAGGACATCCAGTTGCCTATCATATTGAAACACTATCTGATGTTTTTTGCAGGTATCCCACTATTTTGGAAAAGTTTCCCCTGTAGACAGGTGAAACCCCCCATGGATCAAGACTCCTTTGATCCAAGAAATAAAGAAACAAATGATTTTCTACTTTTCCCCTATATCTACTCTATATGTCAACAATCAGAACAAGAAGAGAAGGATGGATGACTTACCTCTTTTATGTCATTTGTCCTCGCTGCTCCAACCCTTTATCTTGATGTCCAAGCTCTTGGTGCAAGATAAGTCCTACAAAGAACAAAGCAACACCTCCTTCTTCCACAATATATTTTTAAGCAGAATAGATCTATCTATATCGAATTAGATGAAAATAGACATGCATATAGTGAACAATATAAACATGAAGGGAACAATCCAAGTTATATTATGGAAAGCAATAAATAGCGAAGCATTTACAACCTTAATGTCGATGTTGCAGCATCTCCTCCAAGCTATCCTTCTTATCCCCTTGAATGTCACAAAGAAATAAGTATTATGCTTTGAGGTTCTTCCTCTCCCTCTCACCCAAGAATGGCCTTCATTATATAGGAGTTAAGGTAACATAACCATAGGATAATTTTGAGGAGAGGATGGGATCAAATGAGGATTTATCTTAATAAATAAGATTGACCTTGTCTTGGATATAGGGTAGCTCTAACCAACCTCTAACTAATTGAAATATCTTGGAAACCATCTCTCAAAATAAGGCATGATAGTTGTAACTACTTCATCACCCCCCTGAAATAAGCACGGGGTGATATTATCAATCCCTTATAACTGGACAAGGAGCGATGATCAGTGTTGGCACAGGGGCAGACCCAGGGTTCAAAGCTTCAACAGTGCACCAACAAAACCCTAACTATCGGCCCTTTCAGCAACACCTGCAAAGCAAATGAAGTCTCACCCGAGGTAGAGGCAGGGGTGGTTGCAAGACTCAGGTGTCTGCAACCTTAGCTGGGACACAGATATGCGATTCTTACTCTTAGCAAGTACTTTACCAAAGATCGTTCATCAATATTTAACGCTCAAGGCACTCCACAGATGGCACAGAGCACCGCAACATTCACTTAGATCTAGGTTAAGTTAGCACTTAGCAACAGCAAAATAGGCTTAGCACTTAGCACTTTCATATATGTTAGATCTACAACCATACATATAAGAAGCACAAAGCAAAGTGGATCTATCTAAGAGTATCATAAAAAAGAACATATCAAAGCATAACACAAGGAAAGAAACCAACACATTAGGTTGAAGCACCGAGCACAACACACAGAGTTACCGTGGTTCCTCCCCCACCCTGGGCCTACGTCCACAAAGTCTTCTTCTTCTTTATTAGCTTTGGTCAATCAGGTTACAGCACAGATCTCACACTTGTACTCCACATAGGATAGGAGATCTGCGCACACCTCACCAGATCCTCCTTCCCCAAGTAGATCTAGCACAGAGCCTTCTTATAATCACTCAGCACTTACAGCACTTGCACTCAACTCTGCAAGTCGGTCACATAATATACACAAAGCCTTTACTAGCACTTAGCTTATCTTCTTGCCCTCTCTTACATTGCTTAGCTGCTTATTTATACTTTACAAAATAGGCCTAAAACATGGGTAAACCCATGGGCCGACATCCCTTTCCCATTACACTAACCCAAAACCCTAAAAGGGCCCCAAAAGTGGGTCGAGATCCCGTGATCTCTGCTTCGCCTGGCGCTCCATCTTTGATAGGCTGTCGAAGTCCAAAAATGGTCAAATATGAACAAGTGTTCCTCAAAACTTGGTCAAGGGCCAAAAGGCCCCCAACACTCACATGTGACTCATCCCGAGTCACTCTGGTCTGATCAACTCTACTTCAAATGTCTTGAGCTTGGCCCGAGCTACTTCAACCTGCTATGGTACTACAGCCTCTTGCTCAGTGAACCCCTGGATCACTGCATCATTTACTGGTCCTTCCATGCGCTTTTCTGCGGTGATAACAACCTGTTCAAGATCGGCTGCCTGGCTCTAACCTTCAGTGAACAGTTTGCATGCTTTCTCTTGGAGGGGTTGAATTTGTTGAGAGACTTCCATCACTTTACTTTGTAGCATGTGTACCTGTTGTTGGGAAATGCGTTGTTCTAGAAATCGCTTCATTCTTTCGACTGGGGTCAAGGCCTTCAGCTGCACCTGTAGCGTATTTTCATGTTGCTTTGCTTCTTGGAGTTGCGCCTCTAATGTCTGCAATTATGGGTTCTCTGTGAGGTTCTCATAAGTCTAGGTGCTTCTAGCACTCATCTTCTTACATTCCAAAGCTAAGGTTTTTAACCTGTCAACTGCGCTATGGGCAGTTGCCTCCCTTAGATCTCTTACTTCTTGGGGAGTCTCGGGCATGGTATGAAGTTCCAGATCTGTGATGCATTGTTGTAGTTGTTGGATTACTTCTTCAATTTGTGTCACCTACTATGGGACATGTTCTTCAATATTCACTTCAATGACTGTCACAGAGCAAAGTGCTTTGTGAACTCATTCCTGCACGTCAAGTTGCTATGTTAGCAATTGGTCCTTGCTCTACTGTAACTGTGCTTTCTCCTCCTCCCACTTCGCTTGTAAGGCAAGTTTCTCTTGTTCTACCTTCCTCTGTTGTACTATAAGTGCACTTTGTACTTGTGCCAAAGCCTAGGTGGCTTGACCTCTGTCTTCTTGAGCTCGTCGAAGGTGAGCTTCGACTTTCTCGGTGATCTAGTGTAATTGAGTGGGCTCATCGCTTGTTCCTATTGTTCCTGTCATCAAGGGCATAGTAGAAACAGCTCGGCTAGACTGGAGTTCCTACTGCACTTCCTGAAGTTCACCCTTGAGTCGGTTGAATATCTCCTCCTTATTCACTTCTTTCCTTTCTGTGATCTCTAGTGAGGCATCATTCAGTGCAGTGATCAAGAAGTCGAAGTCGTCCTATGTGAGGGTAGTCTTAAACGTAGTCCGGGTGGCCTTAGTTTTCTTTCAGGATGAGAGCTTTGGTGGGGTGACCTTCCTTTTATTAGAGGGCTCCTCCTCCTCTCTAGGAGGAATAACCTCGCCTTTTTTTTGCTCAACCTTTGTGCCACCTAGTTCTTCACCATCACCTCCCTACGCAGGTGAGATCGAAGTACTCTTCGTGGATGTGCTATGGATATCTTGAACTTCATCATCCTTCTTAGTCTTGCTCGGTCCAGGTGTATCCAGTATAGCTTCAGGGATTTCCACGTCAGACATTTCTACGGGGTCCACTGGAACAAGGAGGTCCGCCGACCATTCCTTGGTAATCTGCTCTAAGTATTCATCTGTCAGCTTGTAGTACGACTAGAGTTGTTGTTTGTGCTCATCAGCGTGTGCTATGATATAGGTGAAGTGGCGATCCACGCTGAATTTAATCAAAGGTCTAAACCTATGAAGTGTATTTGGTGTGAGGCACGGTGTAGACTAGATTGCATTCTTCACTTGGTTGTAATAAACGTGGAAGACGGTATTGGACTGCCACTGCCTGTTCATATCATTGGAGTACCATAGCGTAAAGAACTTCGCGGCCAGTGGTTCAAAGGATTTGATCTCTGGAAAAGTGGCACCTTCTGGTAGCTCCCAGGTGATGAAAGCAATGAGTATGAGAAACCAACTAAAGTGGAACTCATACCCTTGGTCTTACGCTTCTCTGCAGTCAATATTTAGCTTATTTACAAGGTACTTTTCCCAGTTCATTTGTAGTCCCTCTGCGCACTTCCTTGTGAGGTCAACTACAAATCCAGTCACCTGTGTGGGTCTGTTCTTGCGGACTAACTTCCCTATGATCATCTGGCAACCAAGGCGCACTGTTGCATTCTCGATGGAGGCTACCTTGTAGACTTGTGTTCCCTTCTCTACATCGCCATATGTGTCTTTTATTCATTGGGCTAGAGCACGATCTGCGGTCTTTCCAAGGTAAAACTCTTGCGGTTCAGGTCCCTGCATGCTTAGCCATGTGATCCGATTGATCAGAATTGGATCCACCATGACGCGGTGATCCAACCATAAGTATCCTCCATGGTAGCTGGAAAGCAACAATCTGATGCATGCATTCACTTCCTGATGCCTCCCGAAATGCGGAATCTTCATTACATTGAGGAGGGTTGATTGCACGAGGTTATGGGTCCATTGTTGAGGGACAATATTCAGGTTCCTCCCTTTTGTGATAGTTAAGTACTTGTGTGGGGCTAGAATACTGTAAACTTTGCGATATCTAAGGTTAAAATCACTAAATTTCAACTTTGTGAGCTTATCCTGGTCAGCACGAACTACGCGCACCCCTTTCGGGAGGTACACAGTGACCAAATCATAGTCGAAGTCTCTGGGTACAGTGTCTCGATTCATTGTGCCGCTTAGTGGTGGGATATATCTAGGCAAGATACTTGGGATCATCTTCACAGTGGTGAAGTCGTTTCCGAGCTTAGATCATCTTTCCGAAAGCGGTCGGGATGGTCTTGCTCGAGCAGTGGAGGGGGAAGCTGGAAATGCTCCCGAGGACGATGCATGTACACTTGTAGACACTCCTTGCTCTGACATTACTCTCTCAGTCATCAAGTCAATTAAAACTTCTTCAACTTATTTCTCAGCAACAATGAGCTCGTCCGACATACAAGCTTGGGTCAGCTAGCTCGGGTGCAAAAGGAATTCAGGGACTACAGTGAATAATATGGGAACAAGGAAATGATATCAGGGTAAATTAATCTCAGGTTTCTTGCTCAAATTCTCACTTAGAAAAAAGTATTCTTGGTGTGTGGCATGATGGACTAAGTAGGGAAACTTAGCAACGGTCTTCTTGCAATGGGTATGATCCTTCATTATCTCCTATTCGACCCGTTATGGTTCTTTTCAACGGTTCGATGATGAACCTTTATTACTTTTCTGCCCATTCGGAGCAGAATTCGAATGGGTATATCATCCCCAACGGCTATATTGTTTCATCATGGAAAAGTAATCTATGTCGTTGTTATGATATCTTGGCGAAGCTCCAATTCTTCAATGTTTCTTTCTACGAAGTATCCTCTAGAACTTCTTGTGACCTTACAGTATTAGCCTTTTTCTTTCTTAACTTTCTAGCCTTCTTCCCAGGGAGCTTCATATCAGTAATGCTTTTACCATTCCGATGCTTATCTTCTGTGGTCTTAGTTGCTTCGCGCTGTTGAAATTCTTTCCTAGGATTCCTGGGTAATACATCTTTTGTATCGAAAATAGGTAACTCAATCTTTTGCAGATCCTCTATTGTTCTCTTAGCCTCGACATCAGGGTTGCTAGTATTAAATATCTGTGATCGGCTCTTCTGTTCTTCAATCAAGTGCACAATCCTTCTAGTCATAAAGTCTTTTAACTCTTGCTTCTTTGGTTCCAAAACTTCGTCTTCCTCTTTTCGTCTAGCTTGTTCTCTATCAATCCAAGGTTTTCCTATGAGCATGGTAAACGGGGTGATGTCTTCAACAAATTTACTAATATCAAAGTCTTCCTCTGTCGAAGTTCCATTGACAGTCATAGGTATCTGGGCAAGCCTTCCACATAGGTTTACTAGCTTTCCTCTAAATAAACTTGTTCCTCCTAGGGAAGGGATCATGGTAGGCTTTCCTATAGCTTCCCAAGTTCTTTCTGGCATAATATTCACTTGTGTTTCTTCATCAAGAATACAGTCAATGTCGAAGTCCTCTATTCTTGCTTTGACTTGCTCCTTTTCTTTGAAGATCTCTGGTAATCGGACATCTTTATGTTCCTTCAGGGTTTATTTTATCTGTATTTTCTTTGATTCTTGTTGGATTTCTGCCTTTTCTGGATCTACCTTCTGGTCTTCTTGATTCAGATTCAGCCTTTCCAACTTAGCGATCATTCTAGGGCAATCCAATACATCGTGGTCCAAAGATTTGCAATAGAGACAACTAGGTTTTCTCCCAGGGCATTCCTTAGCAATATGTACTGGTCTTCTGCAACTGTAACAAAGAGTTAGTCCTCTCTTTCTCTTCAATGATCCCCAACTCTTCTTGTATTGTGCACTAGGATCATAGTGGCTAGCCTAACAAAATTTGTTTCTAGGATCCTGCATCCACTTGTTAGTCCAGACATTCTTTTTATGCATAGGTATAACATATCTATCATTATACTTATCAGATCTATTCATATCAAACTTTCTTTCATCTATTAATGCCCTAGTTTTTAAGCTAGGACAGAATCTATCAAACATACCTAGATCCATGCTCTAGAAACAAAAAAAAAACCACTTATCTTACTTCTACAAAGCACAAATCTTTCAGATCTAAGAACTTTTGACTATTCTTACCTTTATTAGAGCACAGAGCTTACAGATCTTACCTCTTTTCTGCAAATCTTACTTGTTTCTTTCGGAAATTTCCACTTTTACTTTTCTTAGAGCACAGAGCGTTCAGATCTCGCTTCTTTTCTTCGGATATGATCTTCCTTTCTTCAAATCTGACCTTATCTCTGGCACAAAGCTTCACAGGTTGAGTAAAAAGTTGCGCACTAGGGCAACAGATCTACACAGAGTTTCCTTTTGCACAAAGTCTCTTCTTCCTCAGTTCCCAGCAATCACAGTTTCAGGTCCTGACAATGGAACCATTTGTTGGCACAAGGGTAGACCCAGGTTTCAACGCTTCAACAGCGCACCAACAAAACCCTAACTACCGGCCCTTTCGGCAACACCTGCGAAGCAGATGAAGTCTCACCCGAGGTAGAGGCGGGGGTGGTTGCAAGACTCAGGTGTCTACAACCTTAGCTGGGACACAGATCTGTGATTATTACTCTTAGAAAGTACTTTAGCAAAGATCGTTTATCGATATTTAACCCTCAAGGCACTCCGCAGATGGCACAAAGCACCGCAGCATTCACTTAGATCTAGGTTAAGTTAGCACTTAGCAACAGCAAAATAGGTTTAGCACTCAGCACTTTCATATATGTCAGATCTACACCCATACATCTAAGAAGCACAAAGAAAAGTGGATCTATCTAAGAGTATCATAGCAAAGAACATAGCATTATCATATCAAAGCATAACACGAGGAAAGAAACCAACACATTAGGTTGAAGCACTGAGCACAACACACAGAGTTATCGTAGTTCACCCCCACCCTGGGGCTACATCCACAAAGTCTTCTTCTTCTTTATTAGCTTTGGTCAATCAGGTTATAGCATAGAGCTAACACTTGTACTCTGCATAGGACAAGAGATCTGCGCGCACCTCGCCAGATCCTCCTTCCCCAAGTAGATCTAGCATAGAGCCTTCTTATAATCTGTGCACTCGGCACTTACAGCACTCGCACTCAACTCTGCAAGTCGGTCACATAATATACACAAAGCCTTTACTAGCACTTAGCTTATCTTCTCACCCTCTCTTACATTGCTTAGCTACTTATTTATACTTTACAAAATAGGCCTAAAACATGGGTAAACCCATGGGTCAACATCCCTTTCCCATTACATTAACCCAAAACCCTAAAAGGGCCCCAAAAGTGGGTCGAGATCCCGTGATCTCTGCTTCGCCTGGCGTTCCATCTTTGACAGGCTGTCGAAGTCCAAAGAAGGTCAAATATGACCAAGTGTTCCTCAAAACTTGGTCAAGGGCCAACAATCATGGTTTATGATCAAGGTTTATCCCCCTCTCCATATCGGTAGGGGGGCGATGATCCTTAAAAAAGTTCAAAAACTCAAGATGAAAGTTAGTATTTTGACCTTCAAGTGATAGTTTTCCCCTCCAACATGTCTAGGGATAATGACAAACCCTACCACATGGTGACGAAATTGCAACACTTGGGGGTGTAATAGATACCCCTAAAGTGTGAGGTCATAAGAGAAAATGATAGTTGAAAGACTTTATAAAAATGTGTACGTAAGGGTGTTGGAATAGCAAAGTTGGGAAGAAGCTGCAAAAAAATATCAAACAATATATGCGTGTCATCCCCAACGTAGGTATACCCATGCTCGAAATAAACTGACTCAAAGCGTGGCCGCCAACCAATACATTGCAGATCCATGAGAGCACTGACTAAGGATATGGCCACCAAAGATACAATGTCGATCCATACCTTACATGACGTGATCAAGTCATAGCCACGAAAGAATACACAGTGGAGCTACGATATGACAAAACCATAGCCACATATCAATACAAAGTGGATATATGTAACATCATATACATAAGTGAGATCGCCAGCATGATGGCCATACTGGAATCTTCTTAAGTACTCAAATAATCTCCATCACAACCTCAGTGAGGCATGTAACAGAGGTGGGTTCCCATAGTCTTCGTTCTGATCCAAAAATAGTATAATTCTAACCATGTGAATAGATGTATTGATTTCAAACATGGTAGAAACCACTTGATTACCGATCATGGATGTATATCGTTAACAAGTGTGAGGGAAATCACCAATGATGACAATGACTCCCAAGGTACCCTAGTACATTCCAATGAATGTGAATAAATGAGTTGAAGTTGAACATTCATGGAATCATTCGATCAGAGGTCAATTATGTAAACCTATTGTCAAAAGCAAGGATACCTACCAATGGGGCATGCATGTTCCAAGGTACTAACTGGTTTTTAAGTCTAGCTCCCAGATAATGTATTGAAGTTGGCAGGAACAGACTCATCGAAGGAGGGCCATGGTGTGTCCCCCATCATTGACACAAAACTAACACAAGAAAGAGATGTAAGATAATGGATTAAATAAGCACAGACTGACACAAGGATGAAGGTTGGTAATACTGCAAAGTGGTTGATTTGGATTGAAGCTTCCCTTGAACAATGTGAGGCATGACAAATGACTTGGCAGCATTGTCTTGACTAAGAGATAGACCAAAGCATAGTATGATGATAATTGGGGCACTCTTTGGGTGAGTCGAAGGAGTATAATGACTCATAGGACTGATATGACTCAAAGATAATGAAATTACCCAACTATAAGACAAGACACAAATAGGTTCCATGTTCAAGGGTGACAACAAACAGCCGGCATAATGCTTTTCCAAAAAACTAACCCACTTCCCTCAATTTTTCCCCCACCATGAACAGCAAGTAACTCTTTGTTTTTTAATGAGCTTGAGGAGGGTAATAGATGATTAGTATAGCTCATCATTGATTAGTCCCTCATAAAATGTTTAATGAACCTGAAGAAGGAGGGGTTTGATCCCATAGGGGTCCTTCCATGTATAATTTTATGAGCCCAAAGAAGGTAGACTCAGCAGTCTTTTCACGTTTCAAGAGTCTGAAAAGAACTTTAAGAAGACTCCAAGGGTGTTCATTTTTGTAAATTTAGTTCCCCAAGCCCGAAAAAGTATAAAACATTATAAAGGAGAACTCTTATAGTCGAGGTTGACTAGAGTATTCATTTTTCGTAATTAGTCTTACGAGGCCGAAAAAGGGATAATCTACCACTCGAAAGATAAATCTTTGTTGTTTAATGAACTTGAAGAAGGATGAAGCATGCTCTCAAAAACAAGGTCATCGATAAAGAAAAAGTCTCGCTTCCTAAAGTCTTGCACAGGAAAGCCACAAATTGATGGAAATAAGGTCAGAAATCTCCATAAATTTCATCAAATAGAATTTACACTCAAAGAAATAACTTGTATGGAAGAAAAAAGGCAATGTGAACATAGTGAAATAACTAGTTCCAATGGATTAAAGAGCAACTAGTGAAAATACCTAGTCTGTTTTGCCTCGTTGAGATTTTTCCCTCTTTGGAGCAAATCTTGGAGTGCTAACTATGGGAGATCTAAGAGACCATTTCACGAGCCGTTTGAAGCAGGTTAGTCCCCTCATCATACTCTTTCATTGCATAGTGTTGTTAAGTCATTTTGTGCAAGACAGGCAGACAAAAACAGTTTCAGTATGGATCCATTATAGTGTTATTCTTCTTAGAGTGGATACCTTTAATTCACCCACAGATGGAGATGCTCGTACGACCTCCGACCGAGCCACGGATGGAGCCTTGGACTAGTATTATCTCTCGGTTAGGGAGTAGTTCCCAAATTCTCTCATTCGATGCTAGCTTATTCCCATGGTGGTGATACCATATCCCTATGATTGAGGACTTCCCATATGATGGGATATATTTCATAGGTGACACATATTTAGTGCTTCCTAAGGGAGCACAGTGGGACGCAACAAGTATGTCTTCGAAGAATGTGACCTTGTAATATTTTTGTTTTGTAGTTTTTATATACATATATTTTTTTGTTGTTGTACAAAGGGGATCTAAATGTGTTTTTGTTTTTGTTTCATAGATCAAGGAGCAGTGCGTACGGTAGGTATGTCACCATTACACTGACATGAATAGGCACGTCAGATGGAGGAAGTGGACGCTACAGGGCTTCGTGATGTGGAAAGGAACCTGAGGGGGCTCACCATGGGTTTCCTTGCGATGCGGATGCAACAAATTCATTTCCATATCTAGAGGCACATAGTGGGAGTGTCAGAGGGGATTAGTTATCTCTTATGATGAGTGGGTCATATGTTAGCATGAGCACAATGTGCCACAGGATGAGGAGTAGAGTCATATGTTCTCATATTTTCCTAGTTTTGTGATATGTATATGATGTATGGGAAATGTAGCCTAGTTTTTTCCCTGATGTACATTTTGGACTTATGATGTGGAAAAACTCTTGTTATTATATATATATATATATATATATATATATATATATATATATATATATATATATATAAGGATTTTATTCTGGTTTCTTATTTCAAAGTGTTTAATCGAATAAGGGTTTTCGTTTTTGCAATTTTACATGCTTTGTGATTATGTAATATTTATGTATGTTCTAAATGTCAGTCTAACATGAAATTCGCGAGTGAATCATCCACTGTGTTAAACTCCCTTGGTATATGTCGATATTGAATGTAATCGAATGATCTTTCGAGGAGGTGAACCCTTAGGTAGAGTCGAAGCAATATAGGATCACGGATGGAATAAACGTGATTCTGTTGAAATACCACGAGTTGAGAGTCAAGATTAAATATCATGTGATATATGCCAAAAGAAGAAGCCTCAGTCAAAATTCCAATTACGTCGTGATACTCTGTGACATTATTTTTCGCAGGACCAAGGAAAATTCCTCCCAAGCTCACTAACTTGGCAGTGGGGGAATAGACCGCCTAATCTGTAGAATCTAGGTACTAGGTACGTTGACTAGCACCATCCACAAATCCAAAGTATACGAAAAAGGACGCTAACATATGCGCATTCAAGAAAAAAGCAGGATAAGCAGCCATAGGTGAAACAAAACCTTACACACAAAAGAAAAAAAACTCACACCACAACAAAGCATACCAAATCTATGGTACAGTAATGTACAAAGCACAAATGCAGGATGACCCTATGCATAGAATTTTTTAGGTAGAGCCCATTATGGGTCTCCTTTAATGGGATTCCATCATAATCAACTAGCTCATAGCCACCCTTTTGTAGCGCTCATTTTACAATCTAAGGACATGAGTTCTAACTTACCTTCCCCCAGCTTATCGTGGTCTTGGTCATAGACTAAAACTAGGTCACCTTCATCAAAGACACAAGGTCGACTGAATTTGTCGTATTACATATTGATGCAGTTTTTATGTGTCTCATTGGTGAGAGCAGCATCATGACGGGTCTCATCGAGTTTTGTCAAATATAAGAACCATTCTTCATCAGTATACGTGTTTGGCAATAGTTCAATGGCTAGTTTAAGTGATGGAATTTCACATTCAATAGGTAGGACTCCCTCTAGGCCATAAACCAATTGGAATGGTGTAAACCCAATCGCAGTTTTTACAGAAGTCCTATAAGCCCAAAGTGTCGAGAAAATTTTCAAGTGCCAATTTGATTTTTGTACCCCCACCATCCATTGGATCATGATTTTCAAGACCTTATTAATGGCCTCTACTTGTCCATCTGCTTCGGGGTAATATGGGGATGTGTTCTCATGATTAAAACCCAATTTTCCGCTTAACTCGGCCATCATATGGTTTCGAAAATGTGAGCCATGATTAGTAACAATGGATTGTGGGACTATTAATTTAGTGATAATGTGGTTAAATACAAATAAGGAATCAATTTTTCCATCGTTTGTGAATGTAGGCATAGCCTCAGCCCATTTAGTGAAATATTCAACTACAACTATAATATAGTCATGCCCCCCGATCATGGTAGGATTACATTGCATAAATTCAATGCCCCATTTTGCAAAAGGTCCAATGACAACTACTTAATGAATAAGAGAAGGAGGAGAGAATGTTTATGGATGGAAAACTTGACAAGGATGGAATTTCTTAACAGTTATTATTTAGTCTTGGAAGATGGAGGGCCAGAAATACCTCGCACGCAAGATTTTATGGATTGTATCCTTCCCAGAAATATGACCTCCACATGCTCTGGAGTGACAGTAATTAAGAACACATTCAGCTTCCTTGTGAGTTAAACATCATCGTAATATAGAGTCGATATTGTGGCATTATACTGAGTTGCCAATCATAAGGTATTGTTTCGCATGATGGAAAATATGACGATGATCTTCGTGAGATAGTTCAGGACGAAAGCGTTGGGTTTGGAGATACAGAGTGATGTCTCCATACCATGGGTCAAACATGATAATGAGTAACAATGACTCATCAGGAAGAGAGTCGATGGGCTCAATTTCTTCATTAGTACAAAGAAAGTCACACATAAGCTCGACAAAAACCAATGATTTATTTGATTTTGATTTGGTGAATTCCAGATTGAAATCTTGGAGAATAACGATCCATCGTGAGTATTTACCTTCTAGTACTTGACATTTCAATGTATGTTACACATGGTTGGAATGTACTATAATGGTGGTCTTGCAAAGAAAAATGTAATGTCAACATCATTGGACAGCAATAACGGTTGCCAATGCCAACTTCTAAACATGCAAATACTGGATTCCAAGTCCTGTGAGGTGTTGATGTTTGGACAACATCAGGAAGACATTCTCTAAAGATAATAATTAATAATATAATTATTATTGATTATTAAATATAGTGTATAATAAGTAAATGATAATAATAAATAGTTATTATTATTCAAGGGACGCATCCTTTCATGGATGGTCACCTTATGTTCCCTATATATGGAATACTCATCATTGTAATAATATATCAATCATATCTCATATGAAGAAAAACAACTTGAGGCTCTTACTTAGGTAATAAATCACATGTTCTTGGTCGTCGTCATCCTCTTGAAACAAAACCATTCCAATGGTGGAGGTAGATGCAGCAAGGTAAAGGATATAATGTCACATATAATTGGGGGAATGGAGTAATAGAGTATGCGTTAATGTGTGTTTGAGTGCATCAAATAATTGTTGGGCTTGGTCATCCAAAATGAAAGGGATATCCTTTTTCAACAAATGCATAAATCTTGTGGTAACCTCTGCATAATTACGGATGAAACGGTGTAAGAAGTTTTCCTTCCCTCGCAAAATTTGAATTTGGTGTAGGGTTGTTGGATAAGGTTGCATAAGATAGCCTTAACTTTTAAGGGATCAATCTGAATCCCATCATTGGAGACAATGAATCCCAAGAGTCTTCTAGTTTCAACACAAAAAATGCACTTGTGCGGATTCAAGCGAATATTATAGTGACGATATCAAAGAAAAATGGTTCTAATATGTGCAATATGATCCTCTCGGAGAGATGAATGGGCAAGTAAATCATCGAGGTAAGTATCCACAATATGCTTGATATCATGAAAGGTATACAAAATGGCTCGTTGGAAAGTGGCCCCAGCATTTTTAGGATAGCTTGCGATAATAAAAGGTCCCCCAAGGGAAGATAAATGTCATCTTTTGTTGGTCAAACAGGAGTATATAAATTTGATTGTAGCCAAAAAAACCATCCATAAATGAAACAATGACACTTTCGGCACAATTGTTGATGATTTGGTCGATAAAGGGAGTGGGATAATTGTCTTTAGGACAAGTTTTTTTAAGGTCCATGTAATCGACACAAACTCTGATAGTCCCCTATTTTTTCATGGCCAGAACGATGTTGGACACCCATTTTGTTAATGGTACAGGGTAAATAAATCTAGCTTTCAAGAGTTTTTCAACTTCTACCTTAATGGTCGCAATCTTTCGTGGGTGCACTGGGCGAAGTTTCTATCGAACAAGTTTTGCTTCTGGGTAGGTTTTGATCTCATGAAAAACAATGGAGGGATCAATACCTAGCATTTCTTCATAGCTCCAAGTGAAAACATCATGGAATTATTTAAATAAGGTCGTATATGTTGTAATCTCTTCAGGTGAGCAATTTTGGCCAAGTTGTATATATTCCATGATACCATGTTTCACCGATATGTCTATGAAAATGGTAGGTGTGATGTTCCCTAAATTCCCTTTAGACATAGTGTCTTGAGTAAGAATGTGGGATTGAGTGTTTGCGACAATATCAGGTGGAAAAATGGATTTAATTTCATTCTCTACCATATCCATATTGGAAAGAAAGATGACCAATAATGATAATATTCCGAGGGTGACTCTTCTAGGCTCATAATCTCCATTATGGACTCATCTAATGGAAAATTCTATATGAGATAATAAAAAGAGGATAGAGAAGAGTCGATCCAGGATGGTAGAGAGTATGGATCTGATGTCATGAGATGTTGGTCATCAGATTCCGAGATGTAGGAGGCATATTGAATCGCATGATATGTAGCCTATGTTGGACTAAGTGACATGGTTTCACCTAGTGATTCAAGTTCAAATGGGCTAGGTACTACCCAAGGATCAAATGATTCAAAGTATTGTTTCACCATATACAAAAGCATATTTATCGTGGCAACTGGATGTGGGGGGTCAAGAGACGGTAAGGGGAAATTTTCCATAAGCAAGGAATCCTTGAGGAGACCGACCCTCTTACTCTAATACTCAATATTGGAATGTCCCAAGAAAGGGATATTATTAGCAGTGTTGTTATTGATGTTGGGTGTTCAGTAATATAGTTGGTTAATGGTCACAATTTTCCCTTGGTAAGGGAATTGAAAGAGGCGAAAGACCGAAGATACGACAATGGTCATCGCATAAAACCAACTATGACCAAGCAACAAGCTATAATCCAGGGTTGCATAGACCACTTCTACATCGATAGAAACAATTTTTACCCCCAACTCCACGTATAAAGAGTGTAAGAGTCCATAAGGTTTGAAGTCACATCCATCAAATGCTTTGAGGGTAGTGGGATATTGGTTCAGTTCAGGAGAGGCAATGGCTCTCCAACGGGATAAATACATGACAAAATTTGAGGCTCCTTCATCTAAAATAGTATGATGAATATTCTTCCCACGAACGATGGTATGAATTTGGAATGTCGGATGGTGGGAGAGCCTTGGTTTGAAATATTCAAGCTTAAACATAATAATATTAGATATCGTTGGGTCCATAGCTCCAATAGCTAACAACAGGGTTCTATGTTGGCTAGGACCATTCTATAGAACTTTGAGTGTCAACATAGCGCAAGGTGCCTGTGCCAAATCTTCAACAATGTTGTAGTTTTGGGCAGCACGGGCACTTGGATTAAAATTTGATTTACTAATTGTGCTCTTAGGCGAGTGCAACACTAAGTCAAAAATAGGCTTCTCTATTTTAAGAGGGTCAGAAGGTGGAGGAGTAGTGGAGGTGGAGGGCTTGTCAATAGCACCTCCGTTTGGAGTGTTTTTTGGAATGGTGTCATATGTATTGGATCAAGTTATTATACTAACCGTCCTGTTAGCGATATTTCTTGCTAAGGGGTTTAGACATCAAAAGAATGGGTTAAAACCCACCTGTCCTAAGTTTTGGTGCGAATGCACCCGTGATTAAACGAGAATCAAGATTGGATGGCCAAGAATCGCACGCCCAGATCAACGGCGCGCGTTGGATTCCGGACCCCCCTTGCCTTTCTACCTTTAAGCGGGGGGGGGTCCGGAATCGCGGGCGCAACTCTCGACGGTTCAGATTAGCGTGCCCGGATCAACG
>ML780469.1:277140-292800 GCA_009831015.1 Picea engelmannii
ATATATATATATATATATATATATATATATATATATATATATATATCGAATTAGATGAAAATAAACATGCATATAGTGAACAATATAAGCATTAAGGGAATAGGCCAAGGTATATTATGGAAAGCAATAAATAGTGAAGCATTTACAACCTTAATGTCAGTGTTGCAACAACTCCTCCAAGCTCTCCTTCCCAGCCCCTTGAATGCCACAAAGTCATAAGTATGATACTTTGAAGTTCTTCCTCTCCCTATCACCCAAGAATTCCTTTCATTACATAGGAGTTTAAGTAACATGACCATAGGATAAGTTTTCGGAGAGGATGGGATCAAATGAGGATTTAGATAAACAAACAAGATTGACCTTGCCTTGGATAGAGGGTAGCTTGAACCAACCTCTAACTAACTGAAATCTCCTGGAAACCACCTCTAAAAATAAGCCATGATAGTTGTAACTACTTCATCTCCCCCCTGAACTGAGCACAAGATGATATTATTTCTCCCTTATAACTACAAAAGGAGCGATGATCAAGGTTTATCCCCCTCTCCATATGGTCAGCGGGGTGATGATCCTCAAAAAAGTCCAAAAACTCAAGATGAAAGTTAGTATTTCAACCTTCAAGTGATAGGTTTCCCCTCCAACATGTCTAGGTATTATGACAAACACTCCCACATGGTGATGAAATTGTGACACTTGGGTAAGTAACACACACCTATGACAAGGATATGTACTCCATTGTCCAGGCATTCCAATAGTGGAAGCAATACATTCTTGGAAATGAAATGATCATCCACACTGATCACAAACCTCTATAGTTAATGAAGACGCAAGGGAAGTTACAGAATGACCACCAGCAAAAGTGGTCCACATACCTACAAAATTTCCACTTGAACATCGAGTACAAGAAGGGTAGCACCAATCGAGTTGTTGACTACCTCATTCAACCTCCATGTTGAACTTATGCTTATACTTAGAGGGGGGTGAATTAGTATATTATACTTTTTACTTTATTTAACCATTCATCAATCATTCATTAGTCAAGAAATAATAATCACATATAAATTCAAATCATAATGCATATATTTTAACATGGAAACCCAATTGGGAGAAAACCATAAACTTATCCTTATAAATGTTTGTAGGCACCAACCTACTATTACAAATATTGTAATCACCAACCTACTGGAGACACTAATATCCTTAACTAATCACCAACGCGGCAAGATGTAGGCGCCAACCTATTGGACACACCAATCTCCTTAATTAAGCACCAACTCAATAAGATATATGTAGACACCAATCCAATATATTCATACACATATTACTTCTAACTTCACCTACATGCTTCATTATACAGATGATCTTTCACCCTAGCAAGCCTAATAGAATTATTCCCAGAACAGCAACGTCTACATCTACTGATGGTAACATCCATTTACAGCAACGTCCA
Source organism: Picea engelmannii (assembly GCA_009831015.1). Lineage (NCBI taxonomy): Eukaryota > Viridiplantae > Streptophyta > Pinopsida > Pinales > Pinaceae > Picea > Picea engelmannii. The sequence goes on from ML780469.1 coordinate 278,588, forward strand.
CTGACTGCAACATCACAACCTTGACAATAAGAAGGACCCCAAGAAAATCCCTTAAACTTCTCTTCCGCACTATAAAGACACCCCAACACCTTTAGTTCACCTCATACTTTATCTCTTACTTGGTTCCTATTCAAATGTGAAATTTGTTGGGCTCTAAAGATGTCCTAAAAACAACCTTAGTCTGACATTAATTTATCAACCGAGGATTCGTCTTCTCTTTCAAGAATGTCAGCAAAGTCTATGCAGATAGTCGTAGAGGTTTAAATCGTGTAGATAATTAACTTAAAGCAAATCTGAGTCTATCTAAATTACTGCAATAATCAAGTTCTTCACACATTCATTAAAAACTCTAAAACTAATAACTCACCCAAGAGAATTGTAATCTGATCAATAACACATCATGAATCAAAACATCAATCAATTTGTTGAATTCATTAATCTAAGAAATAGTAATTTAATCTGCACAATTACTTAATTAATCAATCTCTCAATGATTAATTAATCTATCGGAAAAGAACAGTGATCTACTGAATATTTAAGAAGGAACGGCAAATGCGAATTAAACGAAAGGAACAGCAAATGTGAATTAAACGAAAGGAACAACAAATGCAAATTAAACGAAAGGAACAGCAAATGTGAATTTGATAAAAGGAATTGCATATGCAAAAAGAATAGTAAACGGGAATTTAATTGAAAAGAGTTCACACGTGATAAATCTACAGCAATTGAAAGTGGGATAGCAATCAACAATCTTCAAATGTAACATCTATTTTCTGCAAATGAACAGCATAACCAATTCATGAAAGAATCAACACACTCACAAATTTATCTTAGTTGTTGCAAGGAAATTCAAATCACAGAACTAAAACAGAATTGATACGATTGTAGATGAGACAGTAACTCCTTCCGACTGGGCCCACGGTCTTTAGAAGGTACTGCTACGAAAAACTCAATACGCAAACATGATCAAAACGCTTGAATCTTTCATTAATTCCATAACTACTAAATCATTTACAACGGGATTGTTTGCACAGAATGTCAACATTTAAGAGATCTAAATGCTTGGATAAATTTATTGGGTCTCTCTCTAGTTCACTATCCTTTATATATTACAATGAAATAAGTAAATTAAGTTATCCTAAGGATCGAGAGATCCTCAAGATTGCTTTTACTATTTACGAAGATTGAAAAATAAAATTCAATCTTCCTTTCAACCATTTTATGCCTGATTCCTTTAATATTTAATGGCCTATACATCTTCGCGATCTTCTTAACTTTCTAGAGTTAACAAAAATCGTCTATTTCTGCAATAAAATCAAAACAATTCAAACCAAATTTCAGAAAATATCTAATATCACTCAATAATATTTCCTAAAGACTTTTTAATCATTTTCTTTCCTAATTACTTCGAATTAATAGAAAAGTCAATCAAGAATATATCATAAACCATAGTAATAAGGAGAATATTTATACCTTTTTTTCTCAACTCAACATACCCCCCAGCTTACCTTTTTGCATGTCCTCATGCAATAAGAGAGTTTACATGTAAAGCAGTGACACTGAAGGGAGGAGAGGTCTTTTCTCGAGGTCTCATGAACCCATTCTTACCTTTAAGCTCTTCAAAAGCAGCATCTTCCTCCTTCTTACGAATTTCATAATTACTCTGATAACCCTCTGGAGGATACCAAATAATGGGAGGACTATACCTGCATCCAGTCCAGGTAGGCCCTTCATCCAGGATCAGTCTGGAATACCTCTCTAACCTAAAAGTAGCTGCATCAAAATTTCTGAAACCAAAGGGTTCCATGTTCTTGACTTTAATTGAGGAGACATTCCATCTTAATTTGGCAACACAAATGGATTCTTCTTTAATCTCTCTAAAATATTGTAGGCCTAAATGTACAACATGTCCATGGATGGGAGCTAAAGATTCTACAACCTTCTCCCTCTTCATGAATGTTCTGTGTTGCATAATGGTATAGGGGTTTTAAAAGGTTCCCCTTTGATCCATAGGTCTATTCCATTCTCCCTTTTCATGAAAACCTTATGTGCTTTAGCCCACCTAGTTTGGTTTTTGGCAAAAGACAAGAATACCTGAAACTGTATGTCCCCAGTGAAAGGATTGGGATTTTGTTTTCTGTTTTCTCCTAGGATGAAGTTGTGAATGTATAGTCCACACAGAAACTATTCTACTCCATCATCTTGTTCTTTAAAACATGAAACAAAATTAGAAACAGTGGTAAACTCAAAAGGTTTTCATGCTCTAATAGTTTTCACTCTCAGCAACAGATAATGTTCTAATAGAAATGAGGTGTAATTAGTAGCAGGGGCTCTGCAAGCTACTATATCATAATAAACAGAGCAAATTTATTTGATCTGCTCCAAGGCTCCATCAAGATGGACTTGTACCTTTTTCACCTTTTCTTTAGCTATGTTGATCTCAGCAAAGGTCTCATTCTCTGTTGCTAGCATGGATTGAAGTTGTCTGACAACTTTCTGATGTTCTGACACTATTACCATTTCACTTCTGCATTGAGTTAGGGTTTGTTGGGATTGTACCAATTATGGTTCCAACCTGCTAATAATGGCATCCTATTCTAATTGTTCTTTTGGGTGCTCTAGTTGTTATAAAGGGTTGTTTACCTCAATGTGAGGTTCTGGTTGTTTGTTCCTTCATGAGATAGCATCTTCATATCAGGAAGATCCAAGACAGGGTTTGAATGAGAAGAAGTTGGTGCTTGGGGTTCTCCATATCTGTCTGTATCTTCAGCAAGTGATATCCCTAAATTTCCCAAAACTTGGGCCATTTCTTCTTCATAACTTCTTAATAAATCATCTTGTTGTTATGCAAGACTTTCATGTGATGGTTTTTCTGTCTGTACCGTTTCCTGAGTTCTTTCAGGTTGTACTATCTTTTTACCCCTTTTTCTTTTTACAATGGAGGTTTCAAGAACAGAAATTGTTCTCTGTCTCTTCTTCTTTGATGTTCCTGTATAGATGCTCTGATTTTTTGCTAACCGAATGAGGTCTACTTCTATTTCAGGTTAGGGTACCGGCATTTCAATTTGGGCATTATCTCCTTCTGTCTGAGCTGCATCAATTCCCTGTGGGGGAAATTCATGGTGGACTTCAGGTTGCTCAATTTGTAGGGGCCTATCGAGCTCAATTAATTCTCCCCAAGTTATCTGTGTATGGTTTAAGGCCCTTTTTACTATCAATTTTACTAACCTGTGGTGACTAATTACATTGGCAGGGTCTTTGGCTTTCTGGGTCCTTCTGGCGACTTCATGCAGCATGGTATTCAAAAAGAATGGTAAATTTATCACTGACCTTTGTTTTAGTGCTTCTAGCAGCTTGAGGTGGAGCGGCCTCACTACGTCATATCATCCATCGCATGTGATATATCTCTATATCATGCTTGCTATCTCTCTCCATGGTTCGCTGAGAGCATAGGGGTTGAGGCCTTTCTCCTTTTTGTCAAATTCTTCTCCTGGTTCTGCGAAGGACTCCACGGCCTTCTTGAGTGTTTTGTATTTCTCGATCCATTGTGTTCCTTCATTTGGGAGGCCTGTTACCTCAATTATAATTGCATCAGTAACCGAAATTTGCATGCCTCAAATTACTGAGACTCCCCTCTATAAGTTTTGAAAAAATGCTAGAGTGACATTTGTGTTGAATCCCTGCAATCTGTTGAAGTATTCTGTCCATCCCATACGGTGTAAAATTTCCCTTGCTTGGTCATTTAATTACAGCAATGTGAGCTCGCGGCAGAGGCTTCGGTCGCCCATGTCTTATGTAAACAAGTCAGCATAGCTATTGTTACCAACTACAAACATAGTTAGACTAGCCTGTGAGAAAATATTACTAGAAATGGTAAAATTTTCAGAACAGTAAATGTATATAGAAATACGAATTTTCCCATTAATTGTAATCATTATGATCTATCGATAAATGTGCAGAATATCCGCACCTGGATAAATGAAAAGTTCGACCTCGACCGTCGATATGTGCGATAATAATGATGGTGGTCAGTTCAAGTGAGGGGTAATTACTACGCCGTCGCCGCTGGGAGAACAATCATTAATAACTTTCAAAGCACTTTAATGGTAATCATGAACGATAATCACACCTTTTGTGGGAAGTACAAGTTCAAATACCCATGTTCAAATATGTTTAAGGAAAAATATTCCGAGTAGTCTAAATTTGTTCACATTTTATAAATATTCCACATATCATAACTTTGTTACTTTACCTTCAGTTGAATATAACTGGAATGATAGCCTCTTTTTTAAGAAAGGAAGTCTAGGAACACAAAAAAAAAAAATTAGCGTATTTAAGATAAACTCCCATGCCACAGGCAGAGCCATTGCTGCCAGCAGGTGTCCATAGCCTCAGAGTTTCCTTTTAACCCATATATGAGCTTGTATGCTCATTAAATAGTTTGAATCATCTTTTCCCAAAAAGACCACTATCCTGGTTTGGTAGCCAGATAACGACAATGCCACTCACTAGATCCTAACCTAAGTGAACAAGTCGGCTCATGATGAGACCTCTTGTCCTTTGACGCTAAATGCTAAAGGCCATTACCCTGGTGTGTTAGCCATAGTGGGAATGTCACTTATGTTATTATCTTATGATCGTGGTAGGTTGGCTCATGATGAGACCCCCTATCCTTTGTGGGAGAAGTTTATTTTCTTTATTTATATTTAATTAGTATTTCCTTTTTCTCTTTTTTTAAGCTTTATTAAGGGAGGCTCATCTACTCCTTAAGAGTGTGGGATGGTGTAAGAAGTGTAAGAATACCAAGTAAAAATGTGCCTTAGACTCCTTATTATGATGTAGAGGAAAATTATCATTCAAGTATATGTATATATATAGGGGAAAGAAACGAATTGTGGTGGTTAAGGATTATGAACAATATTAAGATAATTCGGAAAAATCAATCCAAAAACAATTTGATGAGGTATGCTAGATAGTCCACAAAATAGAAAATGACAAATTGTTACTATGATAATTAGAAGTAATGTTGTTGAAAATTAGTTAGTGAATTTCATACCCAAAGGAGTGGCTAAACGTATCAGGAGTAGTCACAAAAATAGCATGTGTTGTTCGTAAAAAAAATCATGATTTTCAAAGGAAAGGAACAACAACAGGAACAACTGCAAAAAGGAATAGCATTTGTTCCTTTCGAATGAACATCGCTACTCGAAAAAGGAATGGCAATCGCGACAAAGGGAATGGCAGTTGTTACATTTGAATGAACGATGCTACCCGCAACAAGGAACGCCAATCGTAATAAAGTGAACGGTAGTTGTTATGTTCGAATGAATGACACTACCCACAAAGGGAACAACAATCGTAACAAAGGGAACAACAGTTGTTACATTCAAATGAACGACACTACCCACAAAGGGAACAGCAATCACAACAAAGGGAACGACGGTTGTTCCGTTCAAATGAACAACACTACCTGCAAAGGGAACAACAATCGCAAAAAAGGGAACGGCAGTTGTTCCGTTCAAATGAATGACACTACCCGCAAAGGGAAAAGTAATCACAACAAAGGGAATGACAGTTGCAACATTCAAATGAACGAAAACGATGATGTTAAAATTTTAACCATCTAATTAAGTAATTGGAAACCTCCCGCAGACATTTTTGTTTTAGCGAATCTAGGATTGATTAGTCATCAACTAAATTCATTCAATTTTTATGGGTAGGTTTATTCAATGATCGAAGTATTGGATGGTTTTTTAGTGTCATGCATTCATTTTCCATTTACTACAGCTAAGCATTATTTTAGTGCAATTGCCTGACTTTTTGTTGCGAACATGACATATTCATCTCTTGTGTAAAAAAAGATTTATATTCGATCGATTTTTCAAAGTGAGACAGGAGCAATTTGAAGTTTGAAATAAGGAACAGAAAAGAGTGTTACTTATATTCATTACAGTCATCTTTTCTGGTTTTTGTTCTCCAAAACTCCTTATAATGACGTTCCTAGGAAGTAAAAAAAAACCTAAAAACTCAATCAAATCTTTAAAGAAAACTATATACAATATGTACAGTGCTGGAAAGAATACAATTTCATGGAACTAAAGTTCTTGGGTAACCTCCCCAACCATCTAAAATATGAACAGTATGATCATTACTTACTTCTTGGCAAAAGGATTCTTTTGAAAGCAGATGATGGTAGAGTCATAATCGATGTCCATTTACCAGAAAAGGATAACCAAACTTGTCGATGGTAACTAAAGTGACAGTTCCATTATCATGAACTTCATTGATTTCATACGGTCCCGGCCACCTTGTCTGCAATTTCCCGGGAAAATCTTGAAATCTGGAATCATAGAGAAGTGCCCAATCACCTTTCTAGAAGGATTTCTTCCTTCTATGCTTATCATTCTAGCTAGCTCTTTGTTGTTGAATAACAGTTGTGCACTGAAGGGCGAACATGCGTGATTCATCTAACTCATTGAGTTGTTGTAAGCATTGTGTATGTGCCTCCGTAAGATCCAGCCAAATTTCCTGGGCCATTCTTAGAGTCTTGATCTCAAATTTAATTAGAAAGACAGGTTATTTTCCAAAGACTAGGTGATAAGGAGAGTATCCAGTAGTGTTACACCATGTTGTGCGATAGGCCCATAAGGCATTTGGAAGCTCGGTTGCCCAATTTTGACAGTTTATCGAAACTATTTTTGTCAAGATTTCCTCCAAGACTTTATTGGTACTTTCCACTTGTCCATTTTCCTGTGGGTGATATGGGAAGCTAACTCTATGTTTAATGTGATAATTACACAGAGTGGCCATGATTTTATGTGTTGTAAATTGTGACCCTTCATCAGTGATTACTTCCCTAGGTAATCCATAGCATACAAATAATTCAAAGAGAAACTTAATGATTGTTGTTGGTCACTATATTACTTATTTAACTAAACAATCAAGTGCTACATAAATTATCAACCCAGGGAAGTCTGTTTATTTCAAAGGTAACCACTCACTATATATGCTCAATCTCAAAAGCAACCTAGAGTTGTAGTAAAAACATATTAATCACACTTTGTCTTGAACAAACTGAAGTTCTATCTTGAATTACAGGAAGGCAGTCTACCTATTGCAGAGTTTAATGTTTAAAGAAATAATTTTCCAAAGAATCCTGGATTACATTAAGAAAATAACAACCTGGAAAAGAAATCTTTCAAGACACTGCAAAAGGAAAGACCAACTATCTTATAACAGAGAACAAGACCCTATTCCCCAAGCAGGAATCTTCATCACCTGTTTCTAATCACCACACTTTTATGAACTCATTGCTAATTGAAATGATTGACACACACTGAAGACTAACTACCTCTTGACAGAGAACAGGACCCTATTCCCCAAGTAGGAATCTTCAGCACCTGTCTCCGATTAGCACACTTTCATGAACTCATTACTAATTGAAATAATTGACACAAACTGAAGGCTAACTATCTCTTAACAAAGAATAGGACCCTATTCCCCAAGCAGGAATCTTCAGCACCTATCCCTGATTATCACTCCTTCATAAATTCACCAAACAGGATTGTTAACTAGAATGATTAACAATTACCCAAGCATGAATCACATGAAAAAAATGTAACAATCAGTAAAGCAGAGTTCAGTAAAGCAAAACAGAGTTCAGTAAAATAGTGTTTCAGCAAAACAGAATTTAATCAAGGCATGAACAGAAATAACACTAACACACTACAAAGCTAATGGGTGAATCTTGTGAAGAAGGTGGGCCCTCCCTTCTCACAAGATTCCCCTGAAACGAGAAGAACTAAAACGAAATGCTCAGAACAGTCTTTTATTCATCTGTCAACTGTATCATATTATAATGTCTGAAATAAAACACGTCCCTCTCTGTCAATCTTTTCTTAGCCAAAAATAAGGTCCTCTCTAATGATGATTTCCTCTTATTTAAAGAGGAGAATCCCTTCGATACAATTTGATCAACAAATTATAGGTGTACATCTGAGTCCTATTCTTACTCAGATGGATTTTCTAAACTGGAATAGGATATCCTAGTCTCCCGCAACAAAATTCTATTACAAGTGCTGAGTGAGGTGTTGTTGTTGCAGCTGGAGGAACAGCTTCTTTATTTGTCTTCGTGTTACTACTGTTGTATGTTGTTTCAGCATCGCAAATCGCGGGTTGTTTCAGCCACGGGATTTGTGTTCTGACTGTTTCAGCAACTTGGTCTCAAGTAGCAGCGATGGTTAATGCTAGCTCAAGGTGCGGTTGTTGTGGTCAATGTAACAGTTTTGTGTTGTTGTTTCAGCATCGTAGACCACGAAGGGTGTAACAGCTTCTTCTGTGTGAGTTGATGTTTCAACATCGTAGACTACGGACTGTGTAACAGCTTCTTCTATGTGAGTTGTTGTTTTAGCATCGTAGACCACGGACTGTGTAACAGCTTCTTCTGTGTGAGTTGTTGTTTCATCATCGTTGACCACGGAGAGTGTAGCAGCTTCTTATGTGTGATTTGTTGTTTCAGCATCGTAGACCACGAAGAGTGTAACAGCTTCTTATGTGTGAGTTGTTGTTTCAGCATCGTAGTCCATAGACTGTTTCAGACACAGGGTTTGCGTGCTTTAACTATTTCAGCAACAGGCCTCAATGTTAATCTGCAGTTCGAACTATTTCAGCACTTATATATTTATGATCAATGGTTAAGTACGAGAGTAATGTAAAATTATATGCAAAATAGATTAAAGATATAGTAAAGAGAAGAGACGTTATATACCTTTGGAAAGATAGGGTAAGGTGATAATGTGAGTTTAAATGTGAGTGAAACAAGGGTGTAAAGGTAGCAAAAAGCGTGGGCAAAAAGGTACATTGTATGGTCCTAACATCCCCCCCCCAACTTAAAATGTTGCATGTCCTCAGGCAACTTCACTCTGAATCAAAATCTGAATACCGACTCTGAGCGTGCAAGTTACTCAAGCAGTAGTTGTGGAAGGTGATGTATGTTGGAGCTCTGAACCCCTGAACGCGTTGTAACCTTTGCCGAGATGTTGTTTCGGCCTTCTTGGGAAACTTATAATGGACTTGATATTTCTCTACTGGCATCCAGAGGATAGGAAAATGAAACCGGTACCCTATCTAGCTTTCAGCACATTGTTGAACACACTTGATGTAGCTAGGTACCCTGGAGATTGCTATATCAAGATTAGTGGGGCTAAAAGGATTGTGTTCCTGTCTTTTCTCAGTAGATTGTTGCCAAAACATGTTATTTTCCTGTACGGCAACAATCTCTGTGGATTTAATGAAATGTTGACATTCCTAAAACACTGATGTCTGTAATTTCTGAATGTGTTGGGTCATCCATGGTTTCTTTAAAAACTAATAATACTCTGTAACAAAGGTGGCATAATTTTGTGGTTCTGGCCTTATCCAGAGAAGGTGGTTATCCTCGTTATGCTTTCCAGCTAGGAATTCATCCTACCATATAATCTGATTGTTGAGGAAGGAGGTGAGTGCCCGAATCTGGATGTCACTGACAAGAGGGTTAAGGTTAAGCTATCGGTTCTCAGGGATGGCCTCATTATGAAAATATGTCTCACAGAGGAGGTGTTGATCCATAGCAGAGGCTTCTGCAAAGGTTTTAACAAAATCTGTTGGATGTAACACTGCATGGGGTCTGCCTTCCTTGATTGATTTAATCTGAAACAATGTAAGTCATTCCATGAGGAACAGAGAGTAATTCCAATATGGTTTCCTTGCAGCCAATAACTTTTGTGCCAAGTCAAATATCAGAAGCAATATGCCTTTTAGCTCTTTATTCTGTTTCTTAAGGGCACGAGATTCCTGGCGTGTTTGCTCCAAATCTTCCCAATTTGAGTAGATATGATTTATCTAGATTTGTCTCTGTTCCTGCAGGCTTTTGGCCTGTGTAACAGCAGACTCTTTTTTCCATTTGTTTATTATTGCCTGCTCATTCCATGGCTGAGTTTGTGTTTCAGTGTTGCAAGTAGTAGGCTGAGGTAGGGTCTGAGTGGCTTGTTCCACAAAGGTGTGGGTATTGATCTGGCTGGGAGGGGTAAATTCATCAATAGGCAATGTTTGTACAACTTTATTAACAAAAGTAGGGGTTTCAGATTTGACATTTTTTGTAGGCCAGGGCTCAGTCTTAATTTTGGAAGGTCCTGTTGGTTCTTGTGTAACAGCATGGTGTTCTTCTTTGACTGCAAAAGTCGAAGGTGCAGGGGGAGCTCCTGGCATTGGAATTTGAATTACTTTGTAGCCTGCTTGATAGTAGATGGCCCCACATTGACTGCACATATATTCTTTGCACGGATTCTCTGTTGTAGTTCCCTCTGACATGGTCGCTATGTGAGATAGGGTGTACAATTTAAGTTCCTTCTCATAGGCTTCCTTTGCCATGGCTAGCTCTTTCTTATAGGCTTCCAATTCAGACCTTAGGAACTCATTTTCTTGTAGGACAGAGGCCATTGTTGGTTATGGTTGCGGGGTGACTGGTTCTTGTGTAGCAGTCACAGCCGCACTAGCTGGTTCTTTTGGAGCAGCTATAGGATCGGCAGCTGATTCTTGTGTTCCAGCTTCTTGATGTAAAGAAAGTAACGTTGCAGTACCCTAGGCCTCTGATTCATGTGTCTCAGTATCAATATCAGCAGTTGGTTCTTGTGTTTCAGTTGTAGTTGGTTCTTGTGTGATAGCTATAGCTGGTTCTTGTGTTTCAGCTACTGAATGAGTAGTTGGTTCTTGTGTTTCAGCTACTAAATGGGTAGCTAGTTCTTGTATTTCAGCTATTGAATGGGTAGCTGGTTCTTGTGGTTCAGCTAACAAATGGGTAGTTGGTTCCTTTGTTTCAGCTACTTGATTTGAAATGGATGATGTCGCAACACATTGGGCATCTGGTTCTTGTGTTTCAATGCCCGTGGGTGGAATAGGTAAATATTCTGGCATTTGGGAGGTTGGAGGTGTACGGGATATTAGTCGGATGGGTTGGGGGTTTAGGGCAGTGGCAGTAGTGGCTGCCCTTGTTGAGGCCCTTGTTCGTTTTCTTTGTAAAAAGGGCGGAAAGAAAGGAATTTGCTTTCGTTTACGTGGGGGCTTTTCCTCAATGATGGGATAGGGAGAATTGTCTGGTTCAGAATCATCCCTAAGAATATGAAGGGCAGGAGTGGATGATTCTGGTAAAATGTGGGGCGGGCTTGGTATGGTAGGGGGGTTAATTGGATTGATTGGGTCTGTAGGCAAACTGTTAGGTATTTCTGGAGGATCTGGAGGGTTTTGTGGATGTTGTTCCTGCAGATTTTTAGGAATTTCAATAGCTTCTTGGGGATCTATGGGTGGGTTGTTTAGTGGAGGGTTATGTTGGGAAAAACCCTTTTGGATAAGAAGTTGAACGAGACAGTGATGGGTGAGTGAAAGGGCGATATCTTTAGCCTTTTTGCAGTAGTGTGACATATTTTTAAGACATCCAAGCAGATAATAAGGAATGTTCACCAATCTACCATGTCTTAAATGAGACAATAGGACAAAATCGGACTGGTAGACTACCTGGTATCGGCCTTCGCAGGTAAGGTACTGCTTGATAAATTTTGCAAATTTTGGCCATGGAGGCGGCAACGAGCTAAGTCGGACACCCTGGCTTTTGGGTTCAATTTGTTCCCCTGGAAAGAGGAAATCATGTTGGGCATTGAGGATGATATGTTTGATATGAACAAGTGAATGCCATTGGTAGGGAGACCCGAAACCTGGGCTATATCCTCTTCTGTAACTGGAATCTGAACCCCTTGAACAATGGAATGATCTTCCTGGAAATTTCGAGCAAATTGCAGACCCTGTTGTTGATCATACACCTAGAGTCTCTGATAATAACCGAGCCATCCTGCCTGCAGAAAAAATTGATAAACTTCTGGATACAGTTCTAACAGGGTTGTCATGGCGGGTTCGTATCGTATAATAGGGCCTCCCATAGCTAATAGCTCGGTAAAATGCAGCGTCAAAGAGTCGAGTAACCGCTTCTGTGCAGAGTGATTTTTTTGAGTGAAGGCATGCAAATGGTGGTGAAACAAACAAAAGGATGGTAAATAGGAATGGTGGTGGTTAATTCGTGTGAAATGATGGTATAAAAGTTCGATATTTCCTCCCCCCCCTTCAAGTGTGGCTAATAATGATTTTACATGAGTGGTAATAATGAGTTGGAATCTTCTCATTAACTATAGCTTAATTGTATTTACATAAAATTTACATACCTCACCTTTACCTTTTGATTCGTACTTCAAACAAAATATAGTGCCTGTCCATAATAGTTTTGTAGTGGTCGTGGTGGAGACTTTTGATTTGTTAGTTGAATTGTATCAAGGATTTGTTGACTGGAAGGACAAAATGTAGTATGAGAGCACAAAGGCTTAATGACAGAGAATGTTGAAAAGTTGGTGTTTCAGCGATAGGAAGAATAGAGAAATGTTTACTGAAGAGTGATGTTGCAGAATACTGATGAGGGAGTGGTGTTTCATCCATAGAAAGAAGTGAGAAACAATTGTTGAACGGTGTTGTTTCGTCAATGGAAAAATGTGAAGAATTGTTGAACAATAGTGTTTCGGCAATGGGAAAATGGCGAAAGGTTGCTGGCAGTGGTGTTTCAGCAATGCGAAAATGGTGAAAGGTTGTTGAGCAGTGGTGTTTCAGAAATGGGGAAAGGATGTGAAATATTGTTGAACAGTGGTGTTTCAGCAATGGGAAAAATGGTGAAAGGTTGCTGACAGTGGTATTTCAGCAATGGGAAAAGAAGGGCGAGAAATTGTGGAACGGTGGTGTTTCGGCAATGGGGAAAAGGCACAAAGTTGCTGAACAATGGTGTTTCAGCAATGGAGAAAGTCAAAAAAAATTTGAACAGTGGTGTTTTAGCAATGGGGAAGCTTGCCTCTTTTTGAAGTAGGATTGTCCTTTCTTAGTAGGCCTGTGCTTTGATCGTGAATCTGCAAAAATCGATTGTAACATGGTATTTCTTGTCAGGGATTATTAGTAAACGAAATCTAATCTAATACTAAAGAAATTGATTTAAAAAGAATTAATTGCAATGAGGGGTAGGAGCCCCCTCTAAAAACAGGTAATGAGAGTCTGCCACACATGTGGCCTTAAAATCTTCTTTGTAAATAGGGCGTTGGTACAGACGGAGCCGATGACCATTTACAAGTAACGGTGTTTTAGAGTCATTGATTGTGAGGAGCTTTATTGTTCCATTGGGGAAAACAGTGTCTACTTCGTAAGGTCCAAGCCATCTTGTATGTAGTTTCCCTTGAAATTCTTTGAACCGAGAGTCATATAGTAGGGCCCAGTTAACTTTTTGGAATTACTTATGCTTGATAGTTTTGTCATGCCATTTTGATCTTTGTTGTTGAATCATAGTTGTTTGATGAATGGAATCTAGTCTTTTTTCATCCAATTCATTAAGCTATTGCAACCTGGTTGTTTGTGCATCGGTCAAATCAAGGTTGACAGCTAAAGCAATCCTTAAGGTTTTGATTTCAAATTCCACAAGAAAGACAGCACTCTTTCCATAGACTAATTCATAGGGAGAGAATCCTGTAGTATTTCTCCAAGTAGTTTTGTAGGCCCATAATGCTTCAGGGAGCCTGTGGGACCAGTCCTTTCTGTTTTCCTTCACTGTTTTTGTGAGAATGGCTTCTATTACTTTATTTGTGCTTTCCACCTTCCCATTGGCTTGGGGGTGGTATGGTGTAGTCATTCTATGTTGAATATGATATTTCTGAAGGGTGGCTTTAAAACCATGAGAAGTGATAGGAGGTCCTCCATCTGTAACTAATTCTCTTGGCACTCCAAATCTGATGAAGATGTCTTCAAATAGGAAATCTAGAACTACTTCTTTAGTTGCTCTATGGAGTGCTTTAGCTTCCACCCACTTGGTCATATAATCTGTGCAGACCACTATGTAAACTTTTTGATTGGATGGAGGGTTAATGGGTCCTACAAAGTCTAAGGCCCATCTTTCAAATGGTTCAAGTACTATCTGGGGGTTTAATGGAATTTCATCTCTATGATTAGGTTGGCCCATTTTTTGGCAGCTATCACAGGCCCGGACATATTTCTTTGCATCTTTAAAAAGTGAGGGCCAATAATACCCCATCCTGAGAATTTTATGTGTTGTTCTCTTATCAGCAAAATGCCCTCCACAAGGGCCATCATGACAAGCTTTTAGT
>ML780469.1:292850-310486 GCA_009831015.1 Picea engelmannii
TTCTTTTCTCTCGGTGGGATAGGTGTGGTGGTAACTTCCCTGCAACCAAGTAGTTAGCGATGTCTGCATACCAAGGTGAGTGAGCAGATACTGCAAATAGATATTCATCAGGAAAGGAATCATCTACTGGGGTATCATCATCAAGTTTTATTTGAGAAAGGAAATCAGCAACTACATTTTCTCTTCTTGGTCTATCTACAATTGTAATATCAAATTCTTGTAATAATAGTAACCATCTGGTGACTCTAGCATTTGTGATAGGTTTGTTCATTAGATATTTGATAGTTGAGTGATCATTATGGACAAGAGTTGAGTATCCAGTGATGTAATGTCTAAATTTATTAATAGCATAGATAACTACTAAGAATTCCTTTTCGGTAACTGTATAATTGAGTTTAGCAGGAGTCATATTCTTGCGAATGAAATAAATAGCATAAGGAAGATGATTTTCTTCTTGTCCCAAGACAGCTCCTATTGTAGTATCTGAAGCATCAGAGGATATATGAAAGGGAAGTGTCCAATCAGGTCCTCTAAGAATAGGAGTTGTAGATAACTGATGTTTAAGTGTATTAAATGCTTCCTGGCAAGAATTAGTCCATTTGAATTCAGCATTTTTCATCAGTAACACAAACATGGGAGAAGCTATTTTGGAAAAAAAATTGATAAATCTTATGTAGTATCCAGCATGTCCTAGAAAAATTCTTACCTCTGTTTAGGTTTTGGGAGTAGGAAGATCTTTAATGACTTGTATCTTGGATGGGTCCACCTGGATTCCTTGAGATGAAATAAAATGTCCAAGCATTATTCCTTCACTCATCATCATGTGACATTTTTTTGTACTTAAGGAGAGGTGGGCTTGTATACATCGTTTAAGCACTTTCTCAAGGTTTTGTAGTGCTTCCTGAAAAGAAACACCATACGGGGTAAAATCATCCATAAAAATTTCCATAGAGTCATTAAGCATATCAGAAAAGATTCATATAACTGCTCTTTGAAAGGTTGTTGGTGCATTACATAGTCCAAATGGGAGAACTCTTTAAGCAAAAGTTCCCCAAGGGCTGGTAAAAGTGGTTTTGTCTTGGTCCTGAGGTGCAATTTTGATCTGATTATACCCACTGGAACCATCTAAAAAGGAGAAAAATTTCTTCCCTGACAAACTGTCTAGCACCTGATCAATGAATGGTAATGGAAAGTGATCTTTTTGAGTAGCTTTATTTAAGGCTCTATAGTCCACACATACTCTCCATTTCCCGTTTTTAGGAAGTATTACCAATGGGGAAACCCATTCACTGTCTGATATAGGATATATAAACCCTGCGTTGAGCAATTTTTGAAGTTCTTCTTTAAGGATTTCTCTTAAATTAGGGTTCATTCGGCATTGAGATTGGCAGATCGGTCGACAATCTTCCTTAATATATATTCGATGAGTACATAATTCAGGAGAGATTCCTTTCATATATGTATAGTCCCATGAGAATGCTTCTTTATTTTCAAGAAGTAACTTCATTAATTGTTGTGTTTCAGCATCTGTCAAGTTAGGGTTTATGTTCAGTGTTTTGCCAGGTTCAATTTCTACAGATATGCTTTTAGAAGAGATGGTGGCAGATGTTTGAGGTGGGTTTTGAGAGTTAAGGTTTTCCTGATTATCTGACTCCAACAGTGCAGCTAGTTGGTTGTGAGTTTTTGGAGTCACAGAGGAGGGTTCAAAAATAAAATTAGTAATTACTTCATCCTCAGTGGCATCTTTAAGGCTTAAGGCTTGTTCGATAGTCAAGATGGGTTGAGTAAGTTGATCATCAAAGTCTACCCATACATAATTATCATTATTAATCAAGGGTGTAGCGTGAGGGTAGAGGTTAAGTTGTTTAGTTTCGTAACCATTGGAAATTGTCATTGAACCTGATCTACAGCTGATAAAAGCATCTGTTGTGGCTAGCCAAGGCCTGCCCAAAATTAGAGGGTGGCCCCCCAACTTTGTTTTAGGTTGTAATACCACAAAGTCAGCTGGATAATTCCATGATTCCACTGAGATAATTAGGTCTTCAATGACTCCCTTCGATTTGATTATAGAGCGGTCAGATAATTCTAGGATAGTTGGGGTGTCTCTGATTTCATTCTGTAGTTGTAACAATTTTGAGGTTTCCAGAGTCATAATATTGATAGCGACACCTAAGTCTACCAGGACTCGAGGTATTATCATTTTTCCAATTTGTACTGAGACAGTAGGGTGGTCGGGATCACCATATTTAACTGGGGGGACATTACTTGACATTAGTGCAGACAGGTCACCCATGACATGGACTGTGAGGGGATCCTTAATTTTCCTACCAGGTTTCTTGACACAAATGTCTCGCATAGTCCTGGTATAAATTGGTACATCTCGGAGTGCTTGTAATAGAGGGATTTTGATATAAAGATTTTGTAATTCCCCCAGAAGATTGAAAACCAGTGGCTTAGGCGTTTTAGTCAAAGCTAAACGCTCAGGAAATGGTGGTTTTGTTGTTTTAGCAGCAGTGTTAGAGGATGATTGTACCTCTTCAAGTACATCATGCTCTTTTGTTTCCTCTTTATCAGAAGAGGTAACATCAGCTATGATAGGTTCTACTATTCTCCCTTATCGTAAATGAATATCGTTGCATTGCGTAGGGAGAAGAGAAAATGTAGTTTGGTTATGAATATCAATGCACTGCACAGCTTTATTATTGGGGTTGGGGTTAGGTTGTACAGGTAGTTGGGGTCTCATCATTTGATTGTTTGGTGGAGTACCTGATGGTAAGGAGAGTGGTTGCAGAAATTGTGATTGAGGTAATTGATTTGGGAAGGGGGGTTGTTGTCCTCTCCAATTTGGATTCCATTGGTTCTAATACGGTTGTTGTTGTTGTGGAGGCCAAGGAGTCCACATTGATGGATCAACAAAGGGTGGGTTAGTTTGTTGCATGGGTGGGTAATTCATTTGATTTAGATATTGCATTTGACTATAGGGATGGTAATTCATTTGATTGAAAGAAGGGTAGTTATTCCAATGATTAGAAGATGTAAACGGCATGTTAGGATTCATACCTTGTCCCCGCGGTTTCCATTTCCTTCTCTGTGTCAGCAGATAGATAGCTTTAGCTTCTTCATCAGTTGGTTGTAATGTTGCCTTGATTCCTGGTAAAGAAGGGCATTGGTGAGTTTCATGATCTTTATCACAGATGGTGCAGATTGGCTTTTTGTCCAATGGACATTCCCTTTGTGGGTGCTTGTCTCTGCATTTAGAAAAAAAGATGGACAGAGCTGCTTCTGATTCTGCTTGCTTCTTTTGAATCTGCAGGGTGTCAATTTGTGAGGCAAAAGAGCTTAACATTTCAGTTTTAAAACCTTCAAGTAAATTACGTATTTCGGCTCTTGTTGCTCCCCCACTGACTGATTTTTGGACTCTTGAAAATGTGGTATCCTTTCTATTTGATCTATTTCTTGAAGCTCCTCTTGAACATCTTTTACATAAGTTAACAATTTCATCATATGATTCCTTAGATATGTCCCATTTTCCAAGCATATTCAGCATATCTAGACAGTCATCCCTTACTCCTTTTAATAATATAGTTTTAAGAAAATATTTACTTACATTGGGGTGACTGGATCTTTGTAGATTATACTGTAGCCTTTCTACAAAGTCCTCCAGATTTTCATCCTCCTTCTGCATCATCTTAAATAGTTCCTCCCTTTTTTCTCTTGTTCGGCAATAGTCCTGGTATTTATTCAGAAATTTCTGTTTCATTTGGTCCCATGTTGTTATTACATGGCCTCCAAGACTCATGAACCATATTAGTGCATTTCCTTTCAATGTTGCTGGAAATAGCTTTAATTTTTGAGCATTGGAAATGTAATCATAACTTCTGCATATTATATCAAACTCAAAAAGGAATTCATCAGGATCTTTTGAAGACAAACCATGAAAGTTAGGTATTGCTGAGAGTGGAATGTTCTTCATGGGAGATACCCCTCTAGGAATATCACCAATAGGAAATCCTAATGTGGAGAAAGAGTTTTCATCATTTACCTCTCCTTCAGGACCTGCATGTTCTTCATGATGCAATTCTTCATTGTACTCATCCATGTTTTCTTTTGTCTGCTCCCCTGCTGCGCTTTCTCTGTCCTCAATGTTTCCTGCTGGTTTCTCGACTGTCTCAGGACTCCAAACCTCTTTCCCCATCTCAAAGTTTGCTTGAAATGAAGGTTGGGATTTTGGTTTCCGAGAGTTTGGTCGTTGAGCAGCAGATTCGGACTTTGATATAATCTCGTCAATATAAGTCTTTCTTCCTCCTCTTCTTCTGCCCATGCCACCTGTAGGGTCAGTGTCTTTGGGGTCTCTGCGTCCTCTCATGCAATCTTTGTATCTAAAAAATCATAAGTTCTTTTTAAATCTACAATTACCTTCCCCGGCAACGGCGCCAAAATGTTGGTCACTATATTGCTTATTTAACTAAACAATCAAGTGCTACATAAATTATCAACCCAGGGAAGTCTGTTTATTTCAAAGGAAACCACGCACTATATATGCTCAATCTCAAAAGCAACCTAGAGTTGTAGTAAAAACATATTAATCACACTTTGTCTTGAACAAAATGAAGTTCTAACTTGAATTATAGGAAGGCAGTCTACCTATTGCAGAGTTTAATGTTTAAAGAAATAATTGTCTAAAGAATCCTGGATTACATTAAGAAAATAACAACCTGGAAAAGAAATCTTTCAAGACACTGCAAAAGGAAAGACCAACTATCTTATAACAGATAATAGGACCTTATTCCCCAAGAAGGAATCTTCAGCACCTGTTTCCGATCACCACACTTTTATGAACTCATTGCTAATTGAAATGATTGACACACACTAAAGACTAACTACCTCTTGACAGAGAACGGGACCCTATTCCCCAAGCAGGAATCTTCAGCACCTGTCTCTGATTAGCACACTTTCATGAACTCATTACTAATTGAAATAATTGACACACACTGAAGGCTAACTATCTCTTAACAGGGAACAGGACCCTATTCCCCAAAGCAGGAATCTTCAGCACATGTCCCTGATTATCACTCCTTCATAAATTCACCAAACAGGATTGCTAACTAGAATGATTAACAATTACCCAAGCATGAATCACATGAAAACAATGTAACAATCAGTAAAGCAGAGTTCAGTAAAGCAAAACAGAGTTTAGTAAAGTAGTGTTTCAGCAAAACAGAATTTAATCAAGGCATGAACAGAAATAACACTAACACACTACAAAGCTAATGGGTGAATCTTGTGAAGAAGGTGGGCCCTCCCTTCTCACAAGATTCCCCTAAAACGAGAGGAACTAAAATGAAATGCTCAGAACAGTATTTTATTCATCTGTCAACTGTATCATATTATAATGTCTGAAATAAAACATGTCCCTCTCTGTAAATCCTTTCTTAGCCAAAAAGAAGGTCCTCTCTAATGATGATTTCCTCTAATTTAAAGAGGAGAATCCCTTTGATACAATTTGATCAACAAATTATAGGTGTACATATGAGTCTTATTCTTAGTCAGATCGACTTTCTAAACTAGAATAGGATATCCTAGTCTCCCGCAACAGAATGCTATTACAAGTGTTGAGTGAGGTGTTGTTGTTGCGGCTGGAGGAACAGCTTCTTTATTTGTCTTCTTGTTACTGTTGTTGTATGTTGTTTCAGCATCGCAAATCACGGGTTGTTTCAGCCACGGGATTTGCGTTCTAACTATTTCAGCAACTTGGTCTCAAGCAGCAGCGATGGTTAATGCTAGCTCAAGGTGTGGTTGTTGTGCTTAATGTAACAGTTTTGTGTTGTTGTTTCGGCATCGTAGACCACGGAGGGTGTAACAGCTTCTTCGGTGTGAGTTGTTGTTTCAGCATCGTAGACCACAGACTGTGTAACAGCTTCTTCTGTGTGAGTTGTTGTTTCAGCATCGTAGACCACGGACTGTGTAACAACTTCTTCTGTGTGAGTTGTTTTTTCAGCATCGTTGACCATGGAGAGTGTAGCAGCTTCTTCTGTGTGAGTTGTTGTTTCAGCATCGTAGACCATGGAGAGTGTAACAGCGTCTTCTATGTGAGTTGTTGTTTCAGCATCGTAGTCCATAGACTGTTTCAGCCACAGGGTTTGTGTTCTTTAACTGTTTCAGCAACAGGCCTCAATGCTAATCTGCAGTTCGAACTGTTTCAGCACATATACATTTATGATCAATGGTTAAGTACGAGAGTAATGTAAAATTATATGCAAAACAGATTAAACATATAGTAAAGAGAAGAGATGTTATATACCTTTGGAAAGATAGGGTAAGGTGATAATGTGAGTTTAAATGTGAGTGAAACAAGGGTGTAAAGGTAGCAAAAAGTGTGGGCAAAAAGGTACATTGTATGGTCCTAACAATTGCTTCCTCGGTTGCGTTTGGCAAGGCTACTGCTTCTACCCACTTGGTCATATAGTTTGTTGCAACTAGTATATAAGCTTTCTGGTTTGATTTTGGGTTGAAGGGGCCACCAAAATCCAGTGCCCATCTCTCAAAAGGTTCTACCACCACTTGTGCTTGTAGGGGCATTTCATCAACTTGGCCTGGTCGTCCCATCCTCTGACAGTTTTTGCAGGCTTGGACATACTTCTTTGCATATTTGAATATTAAGGGCCAATAGTAGCCCATGTGTAAAATCTTATGCCTAGTTTTGTGGCCTACAAAATGTCTGCCATAGGGCTCATCATGACCCGCCTTCAAGACATCATAAATTTCATCGTCTCTAACATATCTTCAAATCTAAAGATCAGACCCTGTGTGGAAAAGATATCCACCAATCCAAGTGAACCGTGCATTGCGTTGAACGATTAGTTTCCTTTCTCTTGATGGAAGGTGTGTTGGTAATTTCCCAACTGCCAGATAATTCGCCACATCAGTGTAACAAGGCGTCTTAATAGTGACAGCGAACAAGTGTTCATCTGGAAATTGGTCTTCAAATGTCAAAGAGTTATATGTTTTGGGTACACGAGACAAGAAATCTGCAACAAGATTCTCTCTTCCCAACTGATCCTTAATGATGATGTTGAATTCCTGCAATAGCAACAACCACTGAGTAACCCGTCCATTAGTAATTGGTTTGTTGGCTAAATATTCTATAGCAGAATGATTAGTATACAGAATAACTGGATAGCCTGTTATAGAGTGGTGAAATTTATTAATAGCATGTATAACGACTAAAAATTCTTTTTCTGTTACTGTGTAATTTAATTTGGTAGGAGTAAGATTTTTGATAATAAAATAAATAGCATAAGGTTGTTTGTCTTCTTCCTGTCCAAGGACAGCGTCTATGGCGATATCTGATGCATCTAAAGAGATGTGAAATGGTAATTTCCATTTCGGTCCTCTCAGCACCGGTGTTGTTGAAACTAACCTTTTGAGTTCTACAAAGGCAACATCACACTTATCAGACCACTGAAATTCCACATTACCAGTTAAAACATGTAAAGGTGCAGCTATTCTTGAAAACTTTTCTATGAATCTGTGATAATATCCTGCATAGCCAAGGAAACTATGTACCTCAGTTTCTGTATGAGGTGTAGGTAGATTAAGGATTACCTCTATTTTTGTTGGATCTACCTTGATTCCATCTGCAGAAACATAGTGTCTTAGTAACACACCTTCAGTCATCATCATATGACATTTCTCATGACTCAAACATAGCCTGGTAGCAATGCATCGTTCCAGTACCTTCTCCAGATTACTTAAAGCTTGATCAAAGTTGGTGCCATAAGGGGTAAAATTGCCCATGTAAACTTCAAGTCCTTCATTAATCAAATCAGAAAATATGCTTAAAATAGCTCTTTGGAATGTAGTTGGAGCATTATATAATCCAAAGGGAAACACTTGATATGTGAAGGTACCCTAGGGGCATGTAAATGTATTTTTATCCCGGTCTTCCAGAGCAATATGAATCTGATTATAACCATTGAAGCCATCTAGGAAGGAGAAAAACTACTTCCCTGCTAAAGTATCAAGGACCTGATCAATAAAAGGTAAGGGAAAGTGGTCCTTATGGGTAGATTTATTGAGTTCTTTGTAGTCTACATAGATTCACCATTTCCCATTCTTCTTAGGGATGATTACTAGTGGAGAGACCCATCGGTTGTCTGAAATAGGATATAGGAAATCTACATCCAACAGTTTTTGTAATTCTTCTTTAACAACGTCCCTGAGATGAGGATTCAATCTTCGTTGGGGCTTTCGGATGGGTCGGGCATATTTTTCAATTTAGATATGATGTGTATAGAGTTGGGGATCAATGCCCTTCATGTTGGGATACTCCCAAGCAAAATTCTGTTGATATTTAGAAAGGATCTAAATCAATTTTTGTTGTTGTTGCTCATTCAAATTGGCATTAATGTTCATAAATATTCCTTGTGCGATTTCAACTAAAATGTTGTTATGGACGGCAATGGTGGGAATCTGTTGCTCCATCAATTCTTCCAAAGGATCTCCCTGTGCTTCATTATCTAAAATAGCTTTTAGCATTTGACAAGTTGGGTTGCCGACAATGGCTGCGATGTTAATGAATCTACTGATCACATCATCTTCCAGTTGGTTTTTGAGCCCAATATATTCTTCGAGTGTGAGAGGAGATCGTAGGTATTCTTCTGGATATCTAGGTGGTTGCAATTGCTCATGTATGATAGGCAGGCTTGGTTTAGTTGGAGGATACATGATAAGGTTCTTTGTAGCACTTCCTCTAGCAATTGTCATGTTGCGTGAGCGACATCATATGTATGCATATGTTGTTTCTAGCCATGGTCATCCCAATATCAATGGGTTTCCATCGAGTCTACTTCTTGGGCTGATAACTAGGAAACCAGTTAGGTATTCCCAAGAGTTGGTCAATATTTCTATGTCTTGTAATGTGCCAACTGGTTTAACCACCGATCTATTGGCCAATTCTAACATAGTTGAAGTAGGTTCAAAGGAGGTGATACCCAGGACATTACAGGTCTTGATGGTCAGAATATTGATGGCTGCCCCAAAATCCACCAGTGTATTTGGAAAAAAACAACCCTGTATCTGAATTGTTACCACGGGATTCCCTAGGTCTGTGTATTTGACTGGCTCTTGCTTTCCTAGAATAATATCAGACAAAGTTCCTACTACATGAACATTTTATGGATTTTTAGTTTTCCTTACGGGTTTCTTCCCACGTAATTCTTTAATTGTTTTTGCATAAATAGGAATATCTTGCAAATCCTATAGGAGTGGGATTTTAACACATAGATTCTTTAGTTTCCTGAAGATATCAAAGTTATGATATACAGTTAGCTTTGCTATCATTACTCTCTCGGGAAATGGGGGAGGAGGAATTACGTCTTCATCAGAATTCGGTTGCTCGATTATGTTTTCCCCCCACTCTATTTCTTCTGTTATGACCACAGTCGATGGTTTTATTGTTGGTTGTATATCATTCTCATTCCCTTGTTCTTGATGAACGTTGCTTTCCTTAGAAGAAATTACACGCCCTGATCTCAACCAAAGTTCATTGCACCCTACAGAGTTGGTTTCACCCTCCAAATTCTCAACAATTTGCATGAGCTGGACTGGTTTGTTATTAGGATTTGGGTTGGGTAGAGCTGGTAATTGAGGGCACATTTGAGGTTGAGGATTCTGGGGTAATTGAAGTGGATATTGAAAACTAAGAGGAGCTTCAGGAGCCATTCCCATGGGTTGATTGGTTAGTCCCATGGGGCGCTGCCATTTTTTATTCCAATTGGGGGCTTGGGCAGCTATGTTGGTCCACTGTGAAGGATATGAGTTATTATTTGAATTCTACCAAAATGGGGTAGGGTACTGCAAGTTAGGCCAACTAGGATTAGCAACTGGTTGATTTGGCCAGGGTGCAGTAGGATATTGTTGGGACTGCCAAGTGGGGTTAGCAAATGATTGGCCCTTCCATGTGTTTCCAGAATTATGTTGTTTATTATACTATTTAGAGAAGAAAGAAGAAGGATCTTGTATCCTACCTGGGGGTCAATCTTTCCATTAGCAAAGCTGAGTTGTCAGATATACTGGTTCTTTTCCCTCTTCTGCTTCTCTAAAGACATCTTTCAGTCCTGGGAGTGATGGGCATTGTTCCGTCACATGGTCTTTGGCACAAATGGCGCAAGTCCGAACCACATCCAAGGGGCACTCCCTCGAGCCATGTTTCCTTCTGCATCGTGGACAAATTATGGCCAACGATTGTTCTACTTCTGCTTGTTTATGTTTAACCTGCAGAACATCCAATTGTGTAGTCAGAGTACCCAAAATGTTTGTTTTAAAATTTTCTAAAAGATTACCAATTTTTGCTCGGGTGACACTCTCGCTAGTAATGTTACTATTCCTGGTCATGGGAGCCCATATTCCCAATCTGGTTCGTGTACCTCCACATTAACACCTGATACATAATTGGACAATGTTATCATAAGTTTCTTGATAAATATCACCTTTTCCCATTAAATTCAATGTTTCTACCCATTCATTCTTCATACCTTTTATTAGAGTAGCTTTAAGTACCTCACCTGGTAGTGTACCGTAGGGTGATCTCTGCAAGTTATATTGAATCCTTTCAATATATTCTTCTAATGTTTCATTTTCTTTTGCAGTCATTTTAAATATTTCATCCTTTAAATCCTTGGTTCTAGAGTAGTCTTGATATTTTGTGGAAGGCTTGTTTCATTTCATCCCATGAATTTATAGTTCCTCCTCCTCATCCCATAAACCATCGTAAAGAAGTTCCTTTCAAGGTGGAAGGAAATAGTTTCAGTTTATGGGGTTCAGAGGTGTATTCATAGCCTCTACATAGGACATCAAACTCGAATAAGAATGTGTCATGGTCCTCTAATATCAAACCATGGAAGGTTGGAAGATTCTGCAGTGGAATGGCTTTCATTGGGGCATTAGCAACCGGATCAACTATAGGATATTCCAAAGTTGAAGTCTGGGTTCGTGGTTGATTTTGTTGTGCCATTTGGTCAAAGATGTGCCAATAGCCTTGAGGGATTTCTTGGTTTGGGTGTTTTATTCAGGGTGGTTGATTACTTGGTCCTTTAGGATATTTAATCGTGCTACCTACGTCTAGGATTTCAGGTATTCTTTCTCCTATCAGGATCACAGGAGATTCAGGTTCAGGTAGTGGTGGGTTTGCCTCAGCAATTCCACTGGTCTCCCCTTCTCCTTCTTTCAAATTACAAGAATTTCCCTTGTCTAAAGGACTAAGAACTAGAATATGTGTATTTGAAAACTTTGTTTAGTCCCTTCAGTTCCGCTATGAACCTCAGCATGAGTTGCAGTTGGTGAATTTATTGCTTGAAGGATTCGGGTAGAACCTTTTCAAGGTCCAACCAGGGCTTGAGATTCATCTTCTCAGATAATTTTGTCTATGAAAGTGCTCCTTCCAGAGGGTACTGGGACCTGGGATTTTGTAGTTTTTGGTAGGGGTTTTTGTTTTTCAGGTTCATTCTTCTTAGTTATACACACTGACACAAATTCCATGCACCTATATAACATCTATGCATCAAATGAAGGTAGGTGTTGGTACAAGCATTTTACTTGTTGCCTACGTAGGTTCTTACCTTCCGTTTTCAATACCTCATCCTCCAGAGACACAACCTATGTTATCTTTGACATTCTCCCCGGCTACGGCACCAAAATGTTGGGCTCTAAAGATGTCCTAAAAAAACCTTAGTCTGACATTAATTTATCAATCGAGGATTCGTCTTCTCTTTCAAGAATGTCAGCAAAGTCTATGCAGATAGTCGTAGAGGTTTAAATCGTGTAGATAATTCAGTTAAAGAAAATCTAAGTCTATCTAAATTACTGCAATAATCAAGTTCTTCACACATTCATTAAAAACTATGAAACTAATAACTCACCCAACAGAATTGTAATATGATCAATAACACACCATGAATCAAAACATCAATCAATTTGTTGAATTCATTTATCTAAGAAATAGTAATTTAATCTACACAATTACTTAATGAATCAATCTCTCAATGATTAATTAATCTATTGGAAAAGAACAACGATCTACTAAATATTTAAGAAGGAACAGCAAATATGAATTAAACAAAAGGAACAACAAATGTGAATTTGATAAAAGGAACAATGTATGTGAAAAGAACAGTAAACGTGAATTTAATTGAAAATATTTCACACGCGATAAATCTACATCAATTGGAAATGGGACAACAATCAACAATCTTCAAACGTAACATCTATTTTCTGCAAATGAGCAGCATAACCAATTCATGAAAGAATCAACACACTCACAAATTTATCTTAATTGTTGCAAGGAAATTCAAATCACAGAACTAAAACAGAATTGATACAATTACAGATGAGACAGTAACTCCTTCCGACTGGGCCCACGGTCTTCAGAAGGTACTGCTACTAAAAACTCAGTATGCAAAGATGATCAAAATGCTTGAAGCTTTCATTAATTCCATAACTGGTAAATAATTTACAATGGGATTGCTTGCACAAAATGTCAACAATTAAGAGATCCAAATGCTTGGATAAATTTCTTGGGTCTCTCTATTGTTCACTATCCTTTATATATTACAATGAAATAAGTAAATTAAGTTATCCTAGGGATCGAGAGATCCTCAGGATTTCTTTTACTATTTACGAAGATTGCAAAATAAAAGTCAATCTTCCTTTCAACCATTTTATGCTTGATTCCTTCGATCTTTAATGGCCTATGCATATTCATGATCTTCTTAATTGTCTTGAGTTAACAACAATCGTCCATTTCTGCAATAAAATCAAAACAATTCAAACCAAAGTTCATAAAATATCTAATATCACTCAATAATATTTCCTAAAGACTTTTTAATCATTTTCTTTCCTAATTACTTCAAGTTAATAGAAAAGTCAATCAAGAATATATCATAAAACATAGTAATAAGGAGAATATTTATACCTTTTTCTCAACTCAACAAAAATCTATCTTGTATTTATAGTAATTTTGTCCCCAAAATACTGGTTGAGCCGACCTCAATGTTTTGGCTAGGTTTTCGGACAGAAAAACCCATTTCTCCTCATTCCTAGGGAGTTAGAGGGAATTCCATATACCATTGAAAAGGTCTCCAAATAATATTTCCAATCATATAACTTGTGATCCCATTTAAACTAGGTATGTAGGGTAAAAATTCCTTCAAATATAGGGTAACGAAAGTGACCATAAAAAATTCAAAAGTAATACTTTCAACAATCTCCATCTTACAATCTTTGTCTTGGACATTTGTAGGATTGTAATATTTAGCTTGGACATATGTAGTCTCCCCCTGTCTTTGACATCAATGACAACAATATTTCCAACAATCTCCCCTTTTCATTGATGGAAACCCTTAGTCAATTATGATACTCCCCTTGTCTGCAACTTCTCTTGTGTCTGTAACTTCTCCCTCTATCTGCAACTTCTTCCCCTTTGACATCAATGGAAAAGGGATACTTTCCCTTGTGCTTCCCCTTACTAACGAGATGAGAGAGATATCACTCCCATGCAACATTTTTCTCATTTGACTTCATTGAGTATGTATACACAACTTGAGGTTATATTTGCATTTTCCACTAATCTTTCTGAATTTGCTTTCCTTATCTCACACCCTTTAGAATGAAATGTGAAGTTGTCACCTTGATCACACATTTCACTGACACTTAGAAGTTTATGCCATAACCCTTCAACATACAATATATTATATGTCTTAGTATTTCCATTATCAAGACTAACAGTACCTTTTCCAACTATCCTTGCAGAATTCTTATCTCCAAAAGTAACACTACGTCCTTTTCCTTCCTTCAAGGTGAGAAACTTGGTTTGGTCCCCTGTCATGTGTTTTGAACATCCATTGTCAGTGTACCATTGGTTCCCTTCATTTTGAGCATAAATTACAAGTCCACATTCTTCCCTCTTCGGTTCTTCTTGCTTCCTTTTCCACACCTTGGTGTATTCTTCTCTATGATTGGTAAGAACATATTCTTCCCTATTTTTTTAGGAGACTTTATAATGTTGCTTCTACGATCATGTGTTATGTGCGCATAGTTATTGCACTTATAAAATTTAGTATCAAGTAGAGGAGCAAATAAATTGTAGTTTATGTTAGCAAACCCATGAGAACTTATAGTTTTGTTGCTCACATAATCATCCTCTGAGGTGTTTTAAGAACCTCTATTTCTATCTCTCACATGATCACTTATTGCATAAGCTCTAAAATATATTGCTTTATGATCAAAATTATTGCAAGAAAAACAATATCCAAGAAAGAGAATTTGGTATTGGTTTGTGAAAAGCCTTCATGGTGGAACAACTCTCATGAACTCATTCTTGTTATTCTTGTGAGAAGATTCAAGTTTCTGCTAGTCATCATTGTCTTTCATGTTGCCACTTTCATTATTGATGGTTCCTTTGAGAATGTTGGCATAGCTTTTAGGATTTTCTTCATTTTCTTTTTCTTATGGCTTTGTGACCTTAATGCTTGCATCTTCATTGGGGGTATTTTGTTTTTCGTCATAGCCAATACCTGTCTTGATGAATGGTGACCTTTGGAAACTGAGAATATTATCTAATATTTCAATATTATTTCCAAATTTCAAGCTTCTATTCAACTGATTAGTTGTTTTCTCTAGTTCCTTTCTTACGGAAACTATTTTAGATTCTAGTTTCTCACAATTTTCTTCCTTTTCTTTTAGCTAGATTCTCACCACTTCTTCTATCCTCTTTGCCTCTTTTAGTTGAGTCTTCAAGATAATAATTATCTTCTTTATTTCTTCAAGATCTTAATCCTTCTTTTCGTGTTTCTGCAATTGCCTCTTCTACTTCTTTTTCTTAAGCTTGACTATTTTTTCTAATACATTAACGAATTATGCTTCAAGATTCACTTCCCCATCAATTCCTTCTTCTTTTTTATTGTACTCATTTTCTTTATTACTAGAATTTGTATCCATGGCTATGAAGAGGAATTCTTCTTGATCAGCCATGTTTGATCTCGAGATCTACTTTCCATTGGTTAGGTTGTTTCCAAAAGAACCTGCTCTGATACCAATTGTTGAACTTATGCTTATGCTGAGAGGCGGGGGTTGAATCCGTATACGATAATTTTTACTTTATTTAACCATTCATCAATCATTCATTAGCTAAGAAACAATAATCACATATAAAATCAAATCATAATGCACAAAGTTTAACATGGAAACCCAATCGGGATAAAACCATAAAATTATCTTTATAAATGTTTGTAGGCACCAACCTATTATTATAAATATTGTAGGAACCAACCTACTCGAGACACCAATCTCCTTAACTGAGCACCAATTCAACAAGATGTAGGCACCAACCCATTGGAGACACCAATCTTCTCAACTAAGTGCCAACTCAACAATATGAAGACATCAACCTATTAGAGACACCAATATTCTTAAATAAGCACCAACGCAATAAGATATGTGTAGACACTAATCCAATATCTTCATACACATAGTACTTCTAACTTCACCTGCATGCTTCATTCCACAAACAATCCTTCAAACCTTAGAAATCATCATAGCATAATTTCTAGAATGCAATCATTAAAAGCAACATCTATTTATGGAAACATCCACTGAAGACAACATCTACTAACGGAAACATCCACTAACGACAACATCCACTTATGGAAACATCCACTGACGATAATATCCACTGATGGCAACATCACAACCTTGAGAATAATAAAGACCCCAAGAAACTCCTTTAGACTTCTCTTGCACACCAGAAATACACCCCAACACCTTCAACGCACCTTAGACTTGATCTCTTGCTTGGTTTCTCTAAAAACAAAGAAATTATATCTTGTATTTCTAGTAATTTTGTCCCTAAAAGACTAGTTGATCCAACCTCAATTTTATGGTTGGGTTGTCGAATGGAAAAATTCAAATCTCCTCATTCTTAGGGAGTTAGAGGGAATTCCATATACCATTGGAAAGGTCTCAGAATAATATTTACAATCATATAACTTGTGCTCCAATTTGAGATATATATGTAGGGTAAAATTCCTTCAAAAATAGGGTATCCAAACTGACCATCAAAAATCCAAAAGTAATACTTTCAAAAATCTCCATCTTGCAATCTTTGTCTTGGAAATATGTAGGATTGTAAGATTTATCTTGGACATATGTATTCTCCCCCTATCTTTGAAATCAATGACAGCAATATTTCCAACATTCTAGTTGTAGAAATGACCATGGTGCAGAACTCTTGTGGGCATGAGACCTCAAGGTGGTCCCAGTTATATGATAGTGATATTGACTTCACTATCGCATATCAAACACTAGGTACAGCCACCCCAATTGTAGATTTTCATCTATGCGATGGACTGTTATTCCATATGGGCCATCATTTTGTTACTTAAAGCAAGTATGGAAAGATGAATTGGGAAGCTCGTTATAGTCTAGTGGAAGGAAACTTTGGCGTGGAAAAAATAGTGGCAATACTACAAAAATACTTTTATTGGTCGAAGCTTTGATAAGATGTCAGCAAGTATATCATATCATGTACTGCCTATGCCATCATAAAACTTGCCATTTAGAAACAGGGGCTATACACCCCTCTTCCTACTTCTGGTAGGCCTTGGGAGTCCATCTTCATGGATTACATTTCCAGTCTACCTTCAACCAATCATGGTAATGATTATGTCTTCATGGTCATTGATCGATTCTCTAAGAAGGTAGTTTTGACACCCTGTAAGAAGAGTATCATAGTCAAGGCCACTACTAAAATTTTATTTGAGTGTGTTTGGGTTCAGTTTGGGCTACCATAGACTATTATTTCAGATTGTGATACTAGGTTCTTGAGTACATTTTGGTCTAGTATGTCGTCATTGATGGACACGAAGCTCACCAAATAAATTACCTTCCACCCCCAAATCAATGGACATATGGAGGTAGTCAACAAGATGATTGTGCATATCCTGAGAATGTACAACTCCAAACATCCATGCACATGGGACAAGAGTTTTTCTTATGTTCATCATAGCCACAATTGAGCCCTTCATAACTCTATTGGCCACAACCCTTTTCAAGTGTACTTGGGGTTCCAGCCATTGGCCTCAATTAATGTATCTCTTCCCATTGCATCCACACAAGAAGAATCTTCCCATACTCAAATTGAGGATGATAAGGCCACTAGATTTGTTGAAAGGATTCAGCACATATTCCAACAATTCCATGACATCTTGTAGAAATCCAATGCCAAATACAAGTAGCGCCATGACTAACATTGGATCCCACACACATTTCAAGTTGGTGATAAGGTCTAGTTACATTTGTAGAAATATCGCCTTGCAAGACCCCATCGCAAGTTTTTCCCACTTCGATATGGGCCTTAAACCATCACCAAGGCTATAGGTGAGAATTATTTTGAATTAAGTATTCCCCCATTCCTTGGAATGCATTCAGTGTTTAATGTGGATCACCTTCACCCATATTTCCCACCTCTACTAGAAACCTCGGAGGTAACTAAGCAATTGGCCTCTACAAAACTCAACCTTGACTACCTTGAGTAGGATATAGTTGATTGAATCATGGATACACATATGAAAGACACCCTCCAA
>ML780469.1:320149-331685 GCA_009831015.1 Picea engelmannii
ATTCATGGAAAGTGGTTAACCCTAAAATAAGGAAAATAGGTTAAGTGACCTAGAAATGGGTTAAGTAACCTAAAAATGGGTTAAGTGACCTAGAAGATGAAAGTATAAATAAGAATCTAGGATCTCTTGTAAAATGTACATTTCGGTAAGAATCCTTTTTGTGGATCAATGGAGAGCTTCTTGGTAATATCTTTTGGAGTATTGATGGAGAGCTTTTTGGTAATATATTTTGGAGTATTGATGGAGAGCTTCTTGTGAGAGAATCTTATTGGTGTGGATCTCTTGAGCATGATTGAAGATCTATTCTGAGGAAGAGAGCGAGAGGAGGATCTCATGGACGCATCAAAGTTTCGGCAATGTCGGAGATCTTGACGGCAAAAGTCTCGGAGTCACAGAAAACCCTATTTTTTGATGCCCACGCAGGTTATCTGTGTATAGGGTGTGTGTACACGCGGGCTGACTGTGTATAGGGTGAGTGTACACGTGGGCTGACTGTGTACAGGGAGCGTGGACTAAATAAAATCATGGAGATTTTTGTTTGAGTTGGTGCCAAGCTCTTGGATGATGAGGCAGGTTCCAGATCTGCATTCTATGGCCTCAGATCTATCCCTAAGACACTGGTATGGTTACATTATTGTCTTGATAGATGTTATTGTTTGATATGTTGTGAATTCTTAGGGAATTCTTGGTATGGATTCTATGATGTGGCTCAATTTGGTTGATTTGGTGGATGGAGTGAGCAGCACTCTTGTGATTCAATAGTGACATGATTGCTATGGTATACTAGTTATTTATACAAGATTGAGATAGCATTCATATTGATTTATTGTGGAGCATGAGAAAGCTATTGCAGAGCTTGGATGTGTTGTGATTGGTTGTGGGTCAATTTGGATAGTGGAAGACAGAAGAGAAAGTGATTGCAGGTTGCAAAGGAAAACCCTAGTTGCTCAGAAGCATACGCTTGTTACATCATACACTAGTCGCGTTAACATGCGGGTTGTAGTGAGCTAGAGC
The DNA here is from genome assembly GCA_009831015.1 of Picea engelmannii. Classification (NCBI taxonomy): domain Eukaryota; kingdom Viridiplantae; phylum Streptophyta; class Pinopsida; order Pinales; family Pinaceae; genus Picea; species Picea engelmannii. Next base: position 321,164 of record ML780469.1, read on the forward strand.
ACGTGCACACACGGGCTGCACTACTGACAGGTCGTGTACCTATTGACAGATTGATATCTGTTGAGCATTGTTGCCTCATCTCAGTTGATGTTGATGGTGTAAGTTGAGTCTTGCATATAGAGCTGGTGCTCTTGTAGAGTTGTACTCTATTCAGTTGTTGTTGATAAACCCAAGGATTGTAATCCGTAATAAAAGAAAAATTGTACATACATCTTGTGTTCTTTGTGTCCATTATGATGATGACTTGTTGACGATATATTGTTGATATGTGCCTACATCTAACTGGTTATAAATGAAAGCAATGGGTAATGAATAAATGTTGAATGCTAATTGATAAATTTTGTGAAAGAGGGAAGTTTTGGGAAAAAGAGCCCCACACTCATTCACCCCCCCTTTAAGTGTGGTAGGTGTGTCCAACAATTTCTCTGTCTAGGTTTTCATGGCTACCTGTAGTTTGTAGAAATTCTTCTCTTGCAGTGTCCTCGGATCCTCTAGCTCGTTATTTTTCTTTCCCTCTTCTTCTGTGAGCTTGGATTCATGATTTCACCCAACTTGAGCCACTCTTCTTCTTCAAATTCGAAATGGTGCTCTGATTTTTCTAACTCAAAGTTATACTCTCAAATCATGGATAGGATTGTTGTCTTATCTCAACAGTACAATAGTAGTCGACTTGTGTTTTCATAACTCCTTATTTCGTGGGTTTTAACTCAAAGTAATGAACTTCCACTTAAACCACTTATTCTCCACAAGTCAATTTGAATATTGGCACGAATTATGGCCATCCCCAGAGTTGAAAAGATGCAAATGTCCTTGTTTCCATCGCCTTATTGACATTATAAATGCTTTAAACCATATGAAATAAGCATAGGTAAATCTGTATTAAGGTTAATGAAATGTTGTGAGGATAGATAATCATGTTACTTTTGTTTACCTTTGCATGCACATTAATTTTGCTTCTTGCAAGTGGCTGGAGTAATGGAAAATGGCGACTTGTATTATTGATGATGTCTATAGATTCTCGTGTCATCATCCTTGAGATCAGATCTACAATGTGTTGGAATAACATGCCCTCCAATCGTTCTACATGATACAGAGCATCTTGTAGATTCGTTTCTTCCATACTGAATATTTTATGCAGGATAAAGAATGTCCTATAGAAGTTGATTTGTCTCTATCCCGAGGGTGTATTTGATGAAAATAATGGTTGGAGAAGGTTGTTTTATTAGTAATATTGATCTTTGAATTGTTGATGTTGGTCTTGACTTGGGTTTCCTTCCATTATTTGTAGAATTGTCCTTGTAGGCTTATCATGTAGAATCTTGTATGATCCTGCAGAATAACCTTACAGGTTGATTTTATTGAAAAGAAAGGGTAAAATGACACATATGGGATATAGAAAGTGGTATATATTATCAATATGGATGATCATATGGATATGATAGGAAATGTTATGAATATGAAGATAATGGAAAATGTTGTGTATGAATATTGAAAAATTGGAAATGCTTATTGTACTTATTGAGTTTATGTTGATTGTTGATTTTGTTTATGTGCAGATGAATGTAGCAATGAAGTGTTGGGTACCTACATAACAAAACATTATTTAAAAAAAAAAAAAAACACTTTTTTTTTCTTTTGTTTTCTTGTTTTACAAGGTAGAAGTGCCATCACTGGTTTTCACCAATGCCTTGCCTCATCAAGCCTCTGGGAGGTTTTATTGATGAGGATATGTATTCCTTTATTTCGTCTTTTTCATATCTCGTTATTTGGATGGATTGAGAGAATCGTTGTTGTCAATCACATCCAGATTTTGTGTCTTCACTGTCCTTGTAACTTCTTCCCTTGTCATGGTCTTGTTGTAAACTTTTATCCTAAACCCATTTACTAATAATGGAATTCCTTATTTATCAATGGTTCTAATATGAACTGAACCATTATCATGATCTATAGGGTTAGAAGATTGAGGTATCAAACCTCTGGTTCTTCTACCTTTCTTTCTTGAGGACCTTGAATGGCTCTTGAATATTTTCTTAATATCATCATAGTACAATTGATAGATATATCCATTGGAAAGGAGATTCAATGTTTCCATGAGATATTCGTTTACTCCTCTGAGTAATACAAGCTTGAGTGAGTATTCATCCATAGTGCAGTTTTGAGCTCTTTTGTAGCTTAGTTTAAATCTCTCTTCAAAGTCTTCTAGAGATTCATCGGGTTCTTCTGTCATTCTGAAAATTTCATCCCTTGTGTCTCTTGCTCTAAAATAGTCTTTGTATCTTTCACTAAAGGTATTTTTCATCTGTTCCCAAGTTATGATACTATTTCCCTCCAAAATCATAAACCATCTTAGAGCTTAATCCTTCAAGTTAGAAGGAAAAAGTTTGAGCTTTTGTTCATAAGTGGTATAATCATATGTCATGCATATAACGGAAAACTCAAACAAGAAAGTGTTGGGATATTCAGATACAATCCCATGAAAATGAGGCAAAGCAGAAGGATTAATATTTTTCACCTTGGCTTCTCCATCAGATTCTCGAATAGGGAACTCAAATATTTCTTCTTCACCGACCATGACACGAGGTGAGGACTGACTCTCTTCTGAAATATTTTCAAATTCTCTAGCTTCCCTTTCCAAAAAAAATTCTAGTGTTTTGGGACCAATCTCTGGATTACTCGGACTTGTTTTTGTGGTGGGGGTTTTTGGTAAAAAAATTCATTTCCCATCTCTAGGTATAGTCATTCATGAAATCAAAAGAAAGTGAAAATTTTCTTTTCTTTTCTGATATTCAATGCAAAAAAAGTGTGTTACAAGGAGCTATCAATACTCACACAACGTAAAATCACTTGGATTGTTACACTACAGAAATTCCATAATGAGGTTGGCCTTGTGAGTGAGGTATCCTTTTTATTTCTCCGAGTCACACAAAAGAAAATAACATGAAGACTTCATCACCTCCCGGGCAACGACACCAAAAAGTGATGGTCCTAGGAACAACAGTAATGATTTACTATTGTATCCTTGGCTCCTTCCTTTACTTTGTCAACCTAGGGTTCGTACAAACTTAAGAGGTGTTATGCAATGTATATGTAGTCTTCACTGGCAATTGTATAGGTCTGAGACTGATCAAGGATTTATATGCATGAAATTGTGAAGGAAATTGAAATGACAAAAAGAAAATTAATCTATTGATTGAATAAAAAGCACACCAACTTAAAGGATAGTTAATCTAAATTGCAAAAAAGGAATTCAGTCTAATGGCAGGAAATTGAAATGACAGAAGGAAACTTAATCTACTACTTGAATAAAAAGCACACCAGCTGAAAGGATAGTTAATCTAAATTGCAAAAGATTAATTTAGTCAAATGGCGGGAAATAAAGCATACTAAACCATAAAGAGAAAACTAAAAGCAAAAGATGAATTCATTCTAGTTTAAGACAGAAAATTGCAATTAAAGGAAAACTAAACTAACGCATGAACAAGACAATCTATTGTATGTATAACCCTTCGATCAAAAACAAGGCATATGTATTTTTATTTTTTATTGTTATTTTCATAAAAATAATGTTAAGATGAACTGAAATTTGGAGCTAAAACAGTCCTACATGAGGTTTCTATAGGAATTGTACAGTTTCTACATGAAGCTAAAGAGAAGCCTAGAAATCTAGTGTAATTATTTTGAAGCATCAACAAAGTTAGACTATAATAAAATGAAATGGATCTAAGGTTATTGGCCATGGAAAGGCACCCAGGAGTGTTCCAAGATGATGTTGAACCTTTCTACACAATACCTATTGTAACTAACCGGTTAATGATAACTTGACAAAAAGCAGAATTAATCATGTAAAACTATATTAATCTTCAAAAAGAAACGAAATGCTAACTAATAACTATCTAACATGAAAAAATAAATTGCAACATCGCCCTTGAGCCCTCTTGAGTGAGCCCTACCAAAAAATCACAAGGAGTCCTGAGAAAAATTAAAATAAGCTGAAAACAAAACCATTTTTTATTTCATCACTATCTAAGCACTAACTAATGTGCATGAAAATTGCAGAAATAGTAACAGGGTCCTTGAGCCCTCTTGGATGGGCCCTACCCAAGAAGCACAAGGAACCTTGAAGAAACCTAAATAGACTGAAAGAAGAACCATATTTATTTCATAAATATCAGTAATACATCAGAAGAAGGAAATCTCTGAGTTCTCAATACAAGTCTTCACAAAATCTCCACACAATACTTTTCCAAAATTTTCCCTCTTCTCTCCTAGACTTAGAGGCCTATATATAGCTAGAAAGTTCAACCCAACTTCGTAAATCAAGGAGAGCACTGAGTGAATGAGGGGTCGCAGCCTTTTACATTTGTAGCTCTAACTTTTGTTGATCAAAAGTGGTCATAAATGCACAAGCAGGCCACTAGGAGGTAGGTATGGACAATTTCCCTTAATTTTTGGCTGCCATCTCCTTTGAGAAGACAAAATCCATTCATTCTAGGGTGTTGGCACCCTTGATTTCTGAAGCTCAACCTGGTTGGTGGAACACGTGTATTTTGACAAAATATTAGAGAAAAAAGGTACATAATAGACAAAAATCCACCTTAATCAAACATTATTTAAACAATATACAAAATACCCATGACTGACTACTAAATATGGTAAAAAAGTAAATATTAAGTCAACCTAAAGTGGAAAATGGTAAAGATGAGCCTCTAAAATGCACAATATTGGGGCTCATAGACATTTAAAATAAAAAAAAATAAAAAACATGCATGTTTACATTTACATAGGTCTCATTCACATCCTTTAAACACCATAAGTGGAAATGTGTTGAACCTGCACATAATAGATCATGCTAAACAATAATGCACACATTTGCAGAGATAATTGGAGAAAGAAGAATAAGGAGAGAAAGAATGAAAGAATTATCATTAACCGTTGTGAATAATGAATAATTTACACATGATATACTCTGTATAACTCAATGAATGTGCATTGGAGGAGAACCAATGCGCCATAGTGGTGGTCTGGAGTGATTTGGACACACACCAGTAGTTACGAGAGTGAACTTCCACCTAGTCTAGTCTCTCAGGCAGTTACGGAAGTGAACTGCCACCTAGTTGAGTTAACTAGTCAACTAGACTTCAGTTAACTAACTAAACAAATAGTAGTGAGGATTTAACTCAGGGAATCAAGGCTAATGCACCAATATGGTGATGATACCAAGGCAAGGTCAAATTAGCATGGTGATGATCCCAATGTTGAATGGTGACAAAACCAATGCAGCATCTAAACTCAACTCAACTAGTCAAACTGAAGTGTCAATTGAAAGAGAATATTCTCTAGGTGGAATATTCTCCCCTAAAATATAGGAGACTGGATAATGACTAATTATGACTAATAAACAAGGAAAAACCTTAGGAAAAAGAAATCCTAGGTGTTTGTAAAGTAACTCCAACACCCCCCCTGAACATCACTATGGTGAAAATAAAGATTGGGTCCCGGCAATGAGGCCATGTTAGGTACCCAAGTACAAAAGATACACTGGAAATAAAGAGAGGAAAGAGGGAAAACCCCATGGGAAAAACCCCCCGTCAAGGTACAATGTATGTAAAAATAATAACTATAGTTTCTAGGCAATTGTATCCTTCAGTCCAAGATGACTTCGCAGAGAATGGAATTTATGCTCAGTGAAGGTCTTGGTGAAAATGTTTGTCGTCTGTTCTGCTGAAGGACAGAACTCTATTTCGATGATCCCCTCATGTACTAAGTCCTAGATGTAGTGCATGTGGATCTCGATGTGCTTTGTCTGCTACCTCTGAACTGGATCTTTGTATAACTTTAGAGTGCTCTAGTTGTCACACCATATGACGATCGGCCGATGAAATTGAATGCCCAACTCAGTGAGAAAATGTTGTAGCCACATAGCCTAAATGGTTATGTTAACTACCCCTCTATACTCTACCTAAGCTAAAGATAGATCAATGGCATCTTGCTTCTTGCTCGACCAACAGATAGGCCCGGAACCAAGACTGAGTGAGTAACCATATGTGGACTTGCGATCAGTGTTATCGCTAGCCCAGTCAGAATCAGTAAACCCGATGAAAACTAATGTAGAGTTTGATGCATAATGAATCCCAAAGGTGATGGTGCCATGTGCATATCGAAGGATATGATTTGCATCCTTCCAATGTAGCTCATGCGGCTCCTACATGAAACTAGAAACTACACCAATTGCATATGAGAGGTCTGGTCTGGAGTGTGTGAGATACAACAAGCTCCCCACTAGTTGTCTGTACATTGTGTTGTCAACCAGTGGAGTCTCCCCACCATCCTCAAGTTTGACTCCTGATAGGAAAGGATTCAGAGAAGACTTGTATTCTATCATGTGAAATCTCTCAAGGAGATCTTGTGCATACTTGGTCTGAGACAATTTGATGCTTGATGCATCCTAACTAATCTCAAGTCCAAGGAAGAAGTGTAGTGAACCAATGTTCATCATCAAAAACATGTCATGTAGAATCCTCTTGACTACAACAATCATTGAAGTCGAGCACCCAATGATCAGCAAATCATCGACATATAGAACTAAAAGTAGAAGTGAATCAACCGTCATGATCATGTAGACATTCGGGTCTAATTTACAATGTACAAAGTTTTGTGACAACAGGTAGGAATCCATCTTGGCATACCATGCCCTCGGAGGCTGCTTGAGGCCATAAAGTGACTTCTTCAATCGAAATACCAAAGATGAGTCCCGCATAAATCTCTGGGGTTGCTCCATATAGATCTCGTCAAAGATATCATGGGAAGAAATGCATTCTTCACATCCATCTGATGAACTTCCCATTCCTTGGTTTCCGCAATGGCAAGTTCCAATCATATGGAATCCATATTCACTACTAGAGTGAAGGTCTCATCATAGTCAATACCATGCACCCACTGAAATCCTTTGGCGACAAACCTGGCTTTGTATCTGCTAATCTGTCTATCCTCTATGCACTTGGTCCTGTAGACCCATTTGCATCTGACAAGTTTCCTCCCAGAAGAAAGGGGAACCAGATCCCAAGTCTGGTTCTCGAGGAGGGAGTTGTACTCCTCCTGCATGGTGGATTCCCAAAAGGGATTTCCAGCAGCCTCGCCATAAGACTGTGGATCAGAAGACTGAACCAAGAAAATATTTCTGGAGGGCAATGGCTCAGTGGCAGTGAATGCAATAGGAGGCTCCTTGAAATTAGATCAAGTCGTCCTAGTATCGACTGGATCACCAACGAGATCCCCTGCATCCTGAAGAGTAGTTTGTGCCCACTTGGGCCTCTGCTCTGGCTTTGCAACTACATCTGGATTATCTAACTCTGCATCTCACTGTATTGACTCTGAATCTGAATCATCTGAGTCCTCTGAATCAGAACTTTCATCTGATGAAGAATTGGCATGTGCATGTTCATCATCTCAGACAGGTGGAAGAGTGAAGGTGTCTGCATGCGGCTCTTGAGGTACATGCAAGACACTTTCCTCGAATTGGACACTACGCTCAATGATGAGCCAGTCTGAGGAAAGATTAATAAGCTGATATCCCTTCACACCATCAGGGTATCCAACAAAAATGCACCCATTGCTTTGTGGATCAAGTACCTTCCTCTTTTCAGACGAAATCTGGGCACATGCATGTCAATAGAAAATGTGAAAGTGGGTCACTTCCGGTTTGAGGTTGCTCCAAGCCTCATAGGGGGTTTTATCCTTGACAGATCTATTGGGAGATCTGTTTTGGATGTATGTTGCACAGTTAAGTGCTTCGGACGATAGTCTTTGTGGTAGAGACTTTGCATACAGCATGCAAGATGCCATTTCCTTTAGAGATCGGTTTTTCCGCTCAGCAGCTCCGTTTTGTTGCAGAGTATAGGGAACTGTATGTTGCAATTGAATCCCTACCTCATGGAAAATATTGTGGATCTCACGATTCACATACTCTCCCCCATTATTAGTTCGGAGGACTTTGATATTCTTTCCAGACTCTGTCTCAACCAAGGCTTTGAAATCTTTGAGGTGTTGAAAGACCTCGGATTTTTTCCTGAGAAAGTAGATCCAAGTAAAACATGAGAAATCATCAACAAAAATGAGAACAAACCTCGCTTTGTTGATGGATGGATGCGGAAAGGGACCCATGAGGTCACTGTGAATCAGATCTAAAGGTGTGGAAGCTCGCTGAGACTTTCCTTTGTCAAATTTCTCTTGAGGGTGTTTTTCGAGAACACATCCCTCGCAGACTCCCTTGGAGAAATGGATGTCTGGTAGACCATCAACTAATATGTGCTTTCTAAGTTGTTGTGTATCTGAAATTCAAATGTTCAAACCTTTCGTTCCATATCCTACTACTTTCATCAGCATGAGTAAGTAATAAAGCAGAATCAGGTTCAATGAATTCAGAAAAAGTATACAATCTAGACTAATGATTTACCTCACCGGTAGAAACCCTGGAGTTGATTTGCATGTCGTAGATGTCCATGGAATTTGGTGTGAATGTGACTTTCTTTCTAGTGTCAGAATTCCTCATATGATACACAGAGAGAAGTTTGACAGAAAGTTTGGGAACATGTAGCACGTTCTCGATGCTTCCGTTGGTGAGTTCAATCCTTCCTTTGTCGGTGACTTCGACAGAAGAGTTGTCCCCCATGAGAATGGGAGAACCTTTGCATGCATCCAAAGTAGAATATACTACTTTTGAGGCAACCATGTGATGTGATGCTCCTGAATCTACGATCCAAGCATCGGGAGAGGACTTGATGGCAATCAAGGCATGGCTAGAATCGCCTTTCTTGGAATTTGGATATTTTGGCTTCTTCTTCTTTGGACCCTCAAGGATGCGATCTCCAAGGTTGTTTTGTTGAAGTATTTGAGAGATCATATCTATTTTTTTTTGCATGCACGCGAATTTTGAATGGAATCCTTTGTGACAATACATGCATTTATCCCCCTTTCTTCCCTTTTCCCCTTTGGATCTGGAGGCATAGGTGAAGGGTTTTGTGTACCCTTCCTTCTTCGGATGTGCATGAGATTTTTGTTTATCTTTATCTTTATATTTCTGATATTTATGGCCGCCATCTTGCAGAATGAATGCATGCGCCTTTGGGCCTTTGATTTTGCCCATGTTGATGAGCTTGGTTTGCTCTTATGTCAAGGATTCGATAAATTCCGCAAGAGAAGGCATCTTTCAGGTTGCTCCAGAGGAAAATATGATGGAATGGAATGTGGATACGAATACAGAGAATCTGGGACCAATCTTGGAGAGAATGGTGAGAACCATTTGTTTCTCCTCCTTCGATTTATCAACCCCGCAAGCTTTGATTTGCGACAGTAAATCCTTGAATTTTGTGAAGAAATCTTGGATATTGTCGAAGCTTTTTGGCTCCAATGTGAGCAGCTCCACCTCCAGCATGTGTCCCCTCATCTCATCCTATTTTACAAAGAGACCTTCCAATGTGGTTCAGGCTTCATTGGGAGTCTTACAGGAAGATATGTGAAAAAGGAGATCGGGAGAAATAGCGCTGCAAATTGTTCTGAGTGGCTCATCCACGCGATTTAAGTACTTGGATTTTTCTATGGTTGATGTCAGTTATGTATCTGTATTCAAGATTAACCTATACAACCCTCTGGTTCAGATATGTATGGTTATTTTCTCCTTCCATCCAAAATATTTGTAAGGTGTAAGAATGAATTCTTTTTGGAAATCCATCTTTCCGTTGTCTTCAATCTTTTGTACCTGCAAAAACTTTTGGTTTAGCTTTTGCTTAGCAGTTCGTCGGCTCTGATACCATGTAAATGTGTTGAACCTAAAAAGAATAGATCTATATAAACAATAATACACACATTTGCAAAGAGAATTGGAGAAAGAAGAAGAAGGAAAGAAAGAATGAAAGAATTATCATTAACCATTGTGAATAATGAATGATTTACACATGATATACTCTGTATAACTATATGAATGTGTACTGGAGGAGAACCAATGCACCATAGTGGTGGTCTAGAGTGATATGGACACACACCAACAGTTACAGGAGTGAACTACCAGCTAGTCTAGTCTCTCAGGCAGTTACAGGAGTGAACTTCCACCTAGTCTAGTCTCTATGGCAGTTACGGGAGTGAATTGCCACCTAGTTGAGTTAACTAGTCAAGTAGTCTTTAGTTAACTGACTGAACAGAGAGTAGTGAGGATTTAACTCGGGGAATCAAGTCTAATGTGCCACTCTAGTGATGATACCAAGGCAAGGTCGAATTAGCATGGTGATGATCCCAATGTTGCATGGTGAAAAAACCAGTGCAGCATCTAAACTCAACTCAACTAGTCAAATTGAAGTGTCAACTGAAAGAGAATATTCTCCAGGTGGAATATTCTCCCCTAAAATATAGGAGACTGGATAATGACTAATTATGACTAATAAAAAAGGAAAAACCTTTAGAAAAATAAATCCTAGGTGTGTGTGAAGTAACTCCAACAATAAGTACAAGACGAAATATATATATATATATA
>ML780469.1:341235-352829 GCA_009831015.1 Picea engelmannii
GTTATTCAATTGCGTCATTAAGGACGAGCCCAAGTTTTACACAGCAAGGTTTTGATTGCAGTTTGATTAATTTGAGGAATATTGTAGTAGATTGATAGCTCAGCACAATGGGTTGAGTTAATGTACTGTGGTTGTGTGTTTAGAATTGTCAAATGGGAATGTTGCATCATGGTTTTTGAGTTATGGTTGCCCATTGTGTATGTTAATTGATATTGTTTTTGGGTTGCACACTCAGATATAGTCACTGAGTTTTAAACATGGCTTTGTTGCAATTGTGATTATTTGTATTATGAAGTCAGGTATGTTGTTGTTGCTTCGTTGTGTTGGATGGATAGCCCAGCATTTTAAATGTTTAGAGTCAAAGAAAATTGGACCTGTACAGTCACATAAATCAAATTGTGTTTTTTCGAATGGTTGTATATTTCCCAGCATAGTGTGAGTTGAAATGATGATTGGTTATCTAGGTGTTTAAATGAAAACCCCGGATCTTTGCAAAATGAATATGGATCATTGTGTTGAATTTCCATTGGGTAGGTTAAATGAATGTCATGCATTCTAAAACAGTGACAGGCATGAGTGTTATCACAAGTATGACCACATTGCAGTTTAATTTTTAACAAATGTAAAGACATAATCGAGCATGATTTTTACGCGTGCATTTGATGAGAAAAGTGAAAATAATTGACTGTGTATTTATTTGGAAATTGATTATGGATAAATGGGAGAAAACAGAGTCCTCCTACATGCAATTGTTTTGATTGTTGACACTGTATAAATATTTGGTTATGAACAGTGAACTAGTTAATACACAGTAGTTGTTATTGGATCACAATGGTCATTTGGTTGGTGTATTTTCTTTTCCAGAATGGCTATATGGATTTCTTAATTAATTTTATGAACAGTACCCGCTCTCATTCCCCGCCATTATTTCAATTTTTCGCTAATTACAACCCCATCGCCTTCCCACATTCTTTTTTCACTCCATGTTCTAAAATTGATTACAGTCAAGAAAAATTATGTGTTGAAGCAGTTGGCAGTAGCAGTGTCTTGGTTGAATTACAGTGATGTTTTCTTGGATTTGCAGTTGATTGTTATTGTATTTGAGCAGTAACCATGTTTTTTTCCCCCATCATCATATCATGTTTCGCTCAATTCAAACCCCTCATATATCCCAAGACCCTTTATTCACCCCCTGCTCATTGATAAATAGTTAAACAATTTGTATGGATTGGATTGCATGAGTCTGATACATTGTTGAGCCAAATCTATTTCATATTTTTAAGAGTTGTCATGTATGGTTATTTAAAATACTATTTGCTAATCAATCATGCATGCAGGAATGAGTTTTTTCAGTCGAGGTAGCCATGGCCAAGGAAACCAAGGGAGAGGTAACTAGAACAGAGGCCCGAGAAGGCCAAGGTTCTCCATACATTTTGATGTTGACTCACAAGAGCTTGGCCAGTTGTTTCAGGGCAGATTTTTCAATTGGATTGGGAAAGGACTGGTCCAAACTAGTCCTGAAAGGCCTCCTTTCCAAGTTCTGCAAGTCCCTTGTATCCCTGTGCGTCCTCACGTCTCATTACAACCCGAGGTTCCGAAAAATGATGGATGGCAAGAGATTGTCCACCCGACAGTCTCCCAACATTATGGCTGGCCTAATTTATCCCTACCTTCTCCTCCGCCTATTAACCCCATTGTCCAAGCTTCCCCCCACTCACCAGTGTAGTCCTCTCATGCTAGAAAAAGGTTGAAAACCGAGGCCCACCATGCCCTTGACAAAGGAAAATCCACTGCTAGCCCTTCCTGACCCTCCAATGGCTCTAACAAATCCATGTCTTCTCAAATGCATTTGAGGGAAGATTGTTCCCACGTGATCAACGAGATTATTCCTAAAGGCTCAGCGCAGCCAAAGGAAAATTTAGGAAAATCGAAAGGTGACAGAAACAATCAAGGAAAGATTGCATCCCCGAGTGGGAAATATGGTTTTTGAGTTTTTATTTTATCTATTGTTGATGACAGTTGACCTCAAAAGTTTTTGGACAACACGTTTTATTTTGGGATATATGAGTAATATTTTTTTGAAAATAATTTCAAATATCATGAGCTAAATTGTCAAATGTTGATATGATGATGGGGGTCACAAGGAGGTGTGTTTTGCTTAACTAACTAGTTATGTTATGATTGTTAAGAGCTAAAGGGAGTCACAAGGGGTCCCACCTACTAGTTATTATTTACTATTAACTAAAAGTTGGTTGAGTCCTTTAATTAACTTAACTAATGAGTTGGTTCAACTACTTCAACCAACTCTAATTTGTTTAAAGGCAAAAGGAAAGCCAGGAACAGGTGAAGGATAAAAGGAGAAGCATAATAAGGTTTATTCTTTGAGTTTATGCTGAGATAGTTCAGTTTTCATTCATTCCTTAATTAATCACAAGCCTAATTTTTTTTATGATAGCAGGGTCTTATTGTAGACAACAAGATTTGGGGCTGAATTACATCATTCAGACACTTGTTTTTCAGAGGTGTTGATCTATCTTTGATAGTATGTGTATACTTGTTTGTTTGTGAATTAGTTTTCATGACTGACAAGGGATATTGTGCAGAGTCGAGTGGGAAACAATCTATGGCAAGCTGATACAGCTTTTAGAGTCCAATTTTTTATTTTATGTCGGGGGTCCTTTTGTATGTTCCATCGGGGATGTCTAAGTTTGACTTTGGTCCTAAATTTTTGCATGAAATTTTGTAAAAGAATGACTCTTTGGTGAATTGGAATGAAATAAAGGATTGATTTATGTCTCATCTGTCTTGATTATCATCTTGGTCACTTTACTTCTGTGTTTACATTTATTTCGACAAGTGTTATATTCAGAAAATTACATAAAAAGTAATTTTTCAGCAAGTTTTTTTGTTAATAAGGACTAGCCTAAGCACTTGTAATTAATACTTGTGAGTTAGGATGTTATTTTTGTTGGCTATAAACATAGGGTGATATTCCCGTCTATTTTGCTTTAGCCAAGTAGAATCTGAAAATGCTTGAGTAAGATCATTTCATATCTTTTCCTTGACATTTATTTGGCGACCATGCTAGGGAGATCTTCGATATCTCTCTGGTTAATTTTTATACTCTATTTTCATCAATACATATTTCTTTTTATGATATTGATTCTTTGACTATTTTATTCTTAATGACTATTCATGTTGCAAGGCAGCCCAATATTGAGTCTGGTCTTCAAGATTAGGCCAGCATTGCTTTGAATTTGTTTAACACCATCGTAGACACTGCCAACACCCATGTTGAGCTTAACCATTCTTGGGCAGCAACTAAACGAGACAATAGTGCTCAAGAACAATTGGAAGATAGACGTAGATATCCTAGAAATCAGCAGTAACCTTATGTTTCTCAATTTTGGCCTTTCTTTCATGTCCTTAGATTCTCGTGCTTCTAGAAGAAGAAGAGGCTTGTCACCTGAAATCAATCCTATTGTTGAAATAAGAAGAAGAAACGTTGTGTTATCTGCCCAACAAAGTGCTCTAAGGACAACTTTATCTAATTCATCCAGTTTGTCTTTCTTTCCCTCATCTATCATCCACAAGATGGCATCTAGTGGTGGCTCTAGTGGCACAGGAAGTGTTGCATCTTCTGAGTCTTCATCACATCAGTGATTGGTAGCTTATATAGCCACCATATCCCTATCCAATCTACCAAAAATCCCACCAAAGTCATTAAAAATAATGGGCTTTTTCAATTCGAAGAAGACGCCACAACCACACCAGGGCTGTGTCCTCTCCCCTTAATGTAGCACCTACTACTCGTCCACTCTCTAAATTTAAAGAGCATCTTCTTAGGTTTTCAGGAAATAACACTGTGTTGATGGGTCTTAAATCCCTTGATTCAACAGCAGGAACCAAACCCTCCACCAAGGCCCAATTAGACTCTACAACGTTTTAGATGGAATGGTTCTCCAAATCTTGCGATCCGGCCAATTTATCAATGGGATTTGTGTTTTCTTGTGAATGTTCTCCCTTCAGGTAGGACCGTTCTTTTCTGTATTTTCTCTTGAGTGGGACTAGTCTGAGAGATGCAAGCCAGCATAAGCCAACTTGGCAAGCAACAACATTGAATTTCAACTACTGGGAAGGGGCTGAGCTTGGGATAACCTGCTACTCAAACATGCAGACAGTAATTCTATTCCAAAGGGCTTAGTAATAATACATTAACCAAATGAGCATCCAATTATTGCCTGCGAATCTAACTAACATAAAGAAAAACACATATGTAACCAAGATCATGGCAAGCAAAATAATTCATCTACAATAACATTCATTACATAACAACACAACGATTTATTTTCATCATTAAAGCAAAGAACATCAAAACATTGCACCAGATAACTTGACAACGGAATCGATTGCTCTTACTCATTTACTGCATCATTCTTGGAACAGGATAGGAAGTAATTCTTCTCCAACTGCAATCACATACATCTGATGAAAATAGCTTATCTTTGGTCCAGAAGGACTTCTCAATTCATAGCAGTCTCAAAATAATTATCAACAAACCAAAAAGAAATAGTTCTTACAACAACCATCGACCCTTGACTAATCGGTCGATGTCTCTATTTATAATCTAAAATTCAACTGCAATTAATGGCTAAATACAATTTAGGCCAAACAAAAATTTCCATGTGGAGTGATCATCCAACAGTTTCTTTCAACAGTCCACCTGAGATGTCTCTTGAAAAGGGTGGCTTCTTTCATGTTCAGACCAGCTGATAAACAAATCTTCACAGGTCTGAGCCCATGGGAACCTGTGTTGTTCCATAGGGGCAGCATATACTCCTCTGATATCCACTGCATGTGTTCAGTACTTTACCAAACTAGAGTTCAGTTGTTGCAGCATGGCTCGAGCTCTGATCAGGTGTCCTGCGAATTGTTGCACTTGCCCTGGCTTTGCATTGGTGACCTTTGCACACTCTTCGGCCCAAAGTGAGTCTTGTATGGAGTGCGTCTTGAACACATCGCTCAGGTTAGTGAATTCATAGGGGGTGTCAAATTCAGGGAGACCGACATCTTTCATTACTTTATTAATTTTACCCCAGTGTTTCTGGCACTTGGCCCATTGATTTTGGATTTCTCGGTGTGGGTCCCGGGTCATCTTCACCCAGTATTCGGCGTATTTCTTCATGCAGTCGAGACTAATTTTTCCAACCAGCCGAATTCCATGATTTTCCTTTTCTCAACCCTGCTGGACCGCCTCAATGTATTCGAGTCCCTCTATCGCTAGTTGTGCCTTTTCGTGCCAGCTTTCCATCTCTTTGCATGTCGCGAGTGCCATGAAAGTATCCTCCTGCAACTCGACTATGTTCTCGGTTAACAGGTGCCTTCCCTTCTTGAACTCATTATAAACTCCATTGAACTCTTCCTTCAGATACACGGTGGTCTGTGTAGCTCCTTTATAGTATTTGACAAGATGGCATAGGTGTTCGAGCTCCTCTCAGGTGTCAGCTAGTTCCTTTTCATATCTCTTGGCTCTGTCCTGAGCAACATTTGAGAGGGCTTTTCCTACGTCGATCAGTTCGAACGTGCGAGCATTTGTAGTGTTGATTAAGTTCTCTTCTGTGGTAACCACGATGGATTGATCCAAAGTGATCCTTTGCCTCTTCGTGGTCCTTTGAATGATGGACTTCCTCTTTTGATCGTAGGAGATCGCATAGATGTTTGCTACTTCATCTACCGGTTCTGGTATATGTTGATCTCCCCATGAAAGGCTATTTCTCAAGCTACCCACAGTGTATACCTTCTCAGGAGTGGGTTCTCGAATTTCTTCGCTCTGTTTTGTGGATCCGGCCTCTACTTGTCATTCGTCTGAGACTTGAATATTGGGCATAATGGAGGCATCGGGTACAGACTCATTGCTTACTTGCTCGTCGGCCGTAGAACTGTCGATTTTCTTTTGTGGAGTTTCTCCACTCGGTCTTGCTTCTGCTTCCTGTCTATCAAACTCTCTTGTGTCTAGGCCACCTTCGAACCCTATTTCCACTTGTAAGGCATGCTTTTCTTGGACCTCGGGCTCAGGGGAAGAGGTTTTCTCGAGACCTTTTTCCTCTTGGACTCGCACTGGGGTACCATGAGCGGGCTCCAGTCTCTTGTCGTTGCTGTAAATATGTATAAGAGTTCTCAAGGGATTGGGTGCTTGTGTCTCTATCCAGACCTGGCCTATCTATAGTTGAGTTGTCCCTTCTTCCGAAGGATCGATCGACGATGTTGCGGGTTCAAGGTTTCTTAACCCATGGGTGTTGTCGGGGACTTTGGACCCAGGATTATTTGACTCCGTTGGGATACTCTGAACAACAGTTGAGACTTCAGGTCCTATCAAAAGATACGGTTCATCTCGCATCTGTTTCATCAGCAAATCGATTTGTTGAAGTAACAACATACCCCTTTCTCGTGCAGCTTGATCTTCAGGAAGATCCCTAATTTGTACCGAGGATTCCTGGTGAGTTCCCGCAACTTCAATGTCTTCTTTGGGATCCCTTATTTCTTCATCCAATTCATATGCAACTACTCCTCCCGAGTGTCGGCTAATTTCTTGAACTGCCTGCTCCAGAAATTTTGTTTGTTCTTCGTGGCTCATAGATCTAAACCTAGTTCCTCGAGGATAAGCTCTCCTGGACGCCACCATATTCCAGTCTTGAGCGTTCTCAGTAAATATTTCATCTTCGAACTGGTCGTGGGCATAGGGCCAATAGGATGATACATGCGACGTGTGTTGTAGAACCAATCCCTTGGGATCGTATTTGCGAAATCGGGCCGTTTGGAACCGAAATTCCAATTGACCTAGACCGAGTTGTTTAGCATGCGCAGTATCTTTGACCATGCAGAATCCAATATGAAACCCATACTGTATGAAAGCCCGCTTCTTGTCTTTCACTAAAGTTGCATTGTATCCTTGCAGGATGGTTTGATAGCAAATTTCCCCTAACACTAGCCGGTTGGAAACATAAATGGGTAATAAGTGGGGTGCCCCTGTGGCACCGAAAACCCTGATGTAGGTTTCTCGTTCATCTAAATACCAGTGGCCAATTTTGGTTATAACCTTCTTTGCTTCATCTGACAATCTAGGGAATTCTTTCCTGAAGAGCAAGAAGCACGTACGTGCAATAAACTGATCGCAGATAAAAGTATAGGATTTCTTGTACCTGTTTTCCCATAGGATGTTGAAGTATACATGGACTCCAAGCTCCAAAGAGTGCCAATTTAGGTTCATCCCGATGAAAGCGTTCCTGGCGCAAATGAAGTCTGGTAGATACGAGGCCATGTAAAAGGTAAGGGTATATGTTGTGAGGGAAATCTCCCTACGGACTAGCAAATAGGGTTTAGACTTTGCATGCAGATATGACCGAAGAAAAACTACTTTCTACCTTCATCCCTAGATTTAAATCCCCTTTTCTTAGTAAATGCATGGAAAGATCAACCTACCTCGTTCCCGACGTTTGATGTTGATCCTCCGTTGTACTTGATTACTTGTTCGCAATACTCCTTCCAAAGATGACCTGCATACAAGACAAGCAACAACTACGCATTCATCCTACTTATATACTAACGGGTTAGAAATCCAAACATATACTAATCAAACTATAAAAATGTCATGAATTGGGACAGGAAAAGCATTTTCTTTATTACTTTGAATGAGTCAAATTAGAAAAGTTGAGACTGGCCACTGCTCCGCGAACCTGATCCTGGGCTCCTCTTCTACTGTCCTCCAACTGCTTTGGTTTGTATCTCCTTTGGCACAAGGAAAGGTTAAAAGGTTGGGACAATGGGAATACACAAATGGGCAGAGTTTCTTTGTTATATTTTTCTTTTTCCAAATGGGACCCCTACCCCTTCTTTTATAGGCTAGAAGGAGCTAGGTATTTGGACGAACCCTTGGCCATGCATGGTTGGGAGTTTCACTTAACTCACCCATAGATTTTGTGTTCCATCGGCAACTTTCCTTTTTTCGTGCTTTTGTCGGTCCACGCGGGCTATTTTGGGTCAGCCAGCGTGTACATGCGTGCAGTAATGTAGTAGGGCACGTGGGCCTTTATAAAAGAGGATTTTCAAAGAGTTGTTCAGCAGTGCTTTAGCAAAGAAGGGATATGAGATGGCCTGATGCCAGGTAAGCATGTATGGTGCAATTTAGGGTTATAACAGCATCTCCCTCCTTTGGCACCTGAGCCTTTTTTATGCAGGTGCTCAACTACTTGGAGATGATGGCACCCCAATTGAAGCCTGTGCCTGAAATGGCAACTGTAAAAGCCAGAGGCATCCAAGCCTCTGAAAATCGGGAGCAGTCTTTCTCCCCATGTAACCTGCAAAGTAGATCCATGAGATATATGTATGGTTCCCTGAGATTGGTTGTTTCATACCAGCCAACAGTCCGATTTGTGAATTTTTTGTCTTCTCTCCACCAAGATGACATGATTTTGCTGGTATCGTGTGACGCATAGAAACTCAAGACGAAATCAGTGCTCAGCTTTAGCTCAAAATATTTGAGCTTATAGTAACTCTGAACCTTTGATGGTAGGAAGACTCTGATACATTCATCGTTATCATCATTGATCAAACATTTTTGGGCATCAGTGTGGTCAATAATCCACTTCAGGAGCTCGATTCAAGGAAAGACTGGAGACCGGCTTTCCACCATGTGTAGATAAGATTTGTGAATGTTGGGGAGGACTTCGTCATCGAGTTTCCTTGTTTCAAGATCGCTATGCAGGGTATATTCGAGGGGTTCTTCTTTCTTGATTTTCTTGAAAACTTCTTCTCAGTGAGGAAATGCCATCTTGGCTCCAATGCTTGCCTCTGTATCTCTGAAAGTTGGGGGCTAGACAAAGGGCTCCTTGGTGATTCTCTTAATGACATACACTAGCTTGGGAGTGAATTCTAATTGTCTCGCAACTGATGGGGAGGAGCCTTCTCCTACTTTTGATTCTTGCAGCTTAGGGGCTCTCGGGGATTTCCTGGTGGAAGGCTTCTTCGGAGGCATTGTTCCTACAATTTAAAATGTCATTTGAACATGTGTAAAGAGCAGCGTTGGGTGCGGACATGTAACAATGAAATGCATGAAAACCATTAGCAGATACATACCTGTAACGCTTGCTATGACAAATGCTTAATACTCACTGAACTTTGGGCATTTTCTTTCGGGTTTTTGGCTTCACTCTTCTATTTGTTCTGAATTTTTTGTTGTGCAGAATGGGGCCATGCACAATGACTAGGACAGGATATAACTAGAGAGGGACTACCAGTCATATTGATCAGTTAATATGATTAATAAATGTAAATTCAAAATAAATTACCCTCGAATTTCTGCAAATAAACCTTAACTAGTTGACGGCAGAGGCATGGGAGAAGATACATTGTATCGTTGGGTTTAATGGATCCTTTTGATTTGTGCACGAATTAGTAACTAATGCGCGATCTATGAATTAACTACCAGCTTTGAATGTGGTGTGTCTGACACATAAGGAGGTAAAACGTCTCATCGCATCACATCACTTCGGTGTAGGGATCGGGGATCAACTATTTACTCCTTACCTCTGCGTAGTGTTCATTATTGCATTTTTTTTTTTGTCGAAACCAAATGGATTGACCTTCGACGAAATCCTTCCTGAGGTTGTTTGTGGGAAAGGAATGCTTTCATCGGCCGACGCCGATGAAGGTTGGTACTCGGCTACTTTGACTTTCCAAACGATTTTCACCACCTTTATCTTTCGTCGATGCCAAATTTCTCAAGTGAGTCAGGCAAACTCTGGGTCGTCGATTCGTGCAAACAGTTGACGAAGAAGATGGAGTGGTACCCAAAAAAGAAAATGTTCATAGATTTTTTTAGGGTGTGTTGAGTGCTCAACACACTATAACTACAAATGAACACCTGGTGGCAGCATTTTCTAATGCTTGTCATAACATAGGGGCTAATGACAATGATACTTCCATGCGCTTATTCATAAATTCCTTGGAAGGAAAGGTTGCGGCTGACTTCTTTGACCTTCCTCCTAAGATTTTGTCTACTTGGGAGGAGTTAATCTATTGGTTCTTATCCACTTATGCGCAATCTAAAATCCCAACCGAGAAGTTACGAGAGTATAATAACTTTACCTATAAGGATGGGGAGACCATCAAGTCCTTCAACTTGCGTTTCACCAAGTTATACAATCAAATCCCCGAACTCATCCGACCTCAGAACCAAACTGCTTTCATGCATTACTACAATGCATTGCCTTCCCCTTACCATCATAGGCTTGAGGAAAAATCCATCGATAATCTCGGTTTCGCTCTACATACTTGCTCAGAGTATGAAGAACAGCTTGAAAGAACTGGTCTTCCCCAGGGAGAATCGGTTAGACAGATAGACATGTCCTCCCTCTTACATCTAGTACAAGACATGAACAATCGTATGATAGTGTATGAGTGGAAGGAAACTATTTTCCCCCTCGCCCTTGGAGCTTCGTCCTCTTCTGCACCTCCCTTTAGGATTCCAATAGAAAATAATTTTCAACCTAAAGATATCTTGCCTCGGAGTTGGTGTAACGTTTTCGAGGAACACCACGAAGAAACCACATGTGAGGTAAAGAAGAGTGCCAGAGATAAGATCTTTGGTAAAAGACCAGAAGCTACCATCGTTGTCCTAGATTTTGTAGAGCCAGAGGATGTCATGGTTATCAACACTAGAAACAAAGCTTATGCTCCCAAGGGCAAATTCGATTCTCCCCACAGTTCTTCTAGCCCAAGCTCATCCTCAACCGCTGCTACTCTCCAAGTTCCTAAGGTTCCTGAGATTCAAGGAATCACTCCATCTCTCCCCTCTTCCAAATACAATATCTTGAATCAGTTGGCCAACATCAAAGTAGATGCAACCCTTCTAGACATGATTGTCGTCCCTGAACAACAGATGCATCTGAAACAATTCATGGAAGGAAAATATTTCGTTGTAGCCAACCTTTCCGAAGAGGCAAACAAAGAGGAATCTTATGTAAATAAAGTAGGTGTACATAACTTTATATACCCTATAAAAAATCCCCCTTTTTATATTTCTGTAAATATTATGGATAAGATTTCCCATTGTTGCCTCAATGATGGTGGTTCGGGCCCAAGTGTGATGTCGAAGATTATTATGGAAGAGATAGGCTTGTCTTGTACAAATGAAAATGCCAGAAGCATGCTCTCCTATAATAGTCTACAACAAACAACCATAGGCAAGATTACGGATGTGACCTTGGTTTTATGTGCTCATCCTGAGATAAGGACAACCCTTGGCATTTAGGTAATTGATATGCCTATAAGAATTTACTCGATTATCTTGGGAAGAGATTGGCAAGCCTTAACAAGTGGATACCTCTCACTCGACGGGACACATTTGTCCATTCCTTGGAATGGTAAGAACATTATAGTCCTGAGAGAGGGAAGAATTGTTCGACAACACAGGTATTCCAACAGAGGACGAACACCTTCAGTAACCACTCACATAACCAGATCAAAGATCAACACACCAATGTTTTCACGTGGTAAAACCCCTACGGGGAAACATCCACGGCCCCAGCCAACGCGGC
>ML780469.1:352844-372436 GCA_009831015.1 Picea engelmannii
CGATTTTTAATGGATTGTTGATATCCTAGCTACTAAGTTAGTAGCTATGTGATTTTTTGAGTTATATAGTTGATATGCATGGTGATTATGTTATGGCATAAGTTGATATGGATCGCATTATTGGTTTTAATGGTTGGTGGTTTTGATACATGGTTTAATTAATTGAGTTAATGGATTATTGGTTGGTGTGTACTGATGAATTAAATGACTAGAGGGTGGAGGCGAGGTGCATTTACTACACGTCACCTTACTCCTTCCACTGGCCACCGCCCTAATCGGGCTATTGTTCAACTGTGCTACTGTGGTTATGCTCTGATTTCCTATCAGGAGGAACCGCTTGGCCAACTCGCGTTTTAAGGTGTTTTGATCACAGGTATGTCTTTTTTTTCCATCCATGAGTCTGCTCTGTTTATGAAATGGATATTGGCTCGAATGTATGGGTTGTGCTTTCCTTAAGTGTGGAAACTCTGTGAAATTGTGATTTTCTTTGAAATGAATCAATGTCAGCTCTGCAAAAAAAAATTTGAAATCACAATGTTATTTATCGTTCTGAACGTTAGCTGCCATAAGGCTCTTTCTCATCCTTGTTGGGTTTAGTTGGAGGGTTTTGTTTGGTCTTGAGTGGTTGGATGTCTTCCCGCATTTTGTATCACCATACCTATGCTTTGTCTTTATGGGATTTAATGGTTGGAAGCGCCTTGTGTCATTGCGCATTGTTCGCTTGGGCATTGGGTTGTTGTTACTACTATGGTCACACAGTGGGTTATGTTGCATCTTTTTGGCCTTGGTTTCACCTCAGTGTTGTAGATGGTTGAATGGAGAGCCATGAGGGTTATACTCTGTGTGTGCTAAGTATCGTTACAAGGTTGAAATGGAGCCTTGCTCCTCTGGTTATAACCTCTCATGTCACGTGTTTCGTCACCCTGTCCACGAAGTAAATTGTGGTGTTCTATGTGTATACACCGTTGGTCTCGGAGGTTTTCACCATAGAGAAGAGTCGACTCTAGTCTCCCTATGTTGGCCACAGAGAAAACCCTTAACTCCTCAAGTCTGAGGGTTGATAGAGAAGACCGTCGCGGCCTATCGGGTTTGCTATTGATTATTGTTGATTGGTATGTATTTTCGACAAAATTGATTACAGGCTCACCCAGTTGATTATGTGACAATCGTGTCGGTTTTGGTATCTAGTCATTGCCTGCGCTGTTACAATGGATAAACCCTGTATGGTTAATTGGACAGATCAAATACACAGTCGCTTTCCTTGTGTTTTGATAACCCAGTATTGTTTTTAATTGAATAAGTCACAGCGTCGCTTCATGTCGATGCGTGGGTATGTGTGGTTTCCACAACATGTTAGGTCGGGTTGTTGATGATGATAACAATCCAAGAAATAAGCTCAACATTGAAGTTGGTTGATGAACGATTGAGGTTGCTACACAGTCATTGTCTTTTGCATTGAAGTTATCAGGATGTTAACTCAGCAATAGTTAAAATTGATTAATGATGTTTCGCACGTGATGCATTTGCATGTTACACCGTGAGTAAATGATCATTGTAACTATGTTCTTTTGGGGGGGGGGGGCAAGTGTTTATTGCAACTAGGACGACTGTGATAGTTCCATTCCCTATGTAAGTATGGTTATTCAATTGCGTCATTAAGGACGAGCCAAATTTTTACACGGCAAGGTTTTGATTGCAGTTTGATTAATTTGAGGAATATTGTATTAGATTGATAGCTCAGCACAATGGGTTGAGTTAATGTGTTGTGGTTGTGTGTTTAGAATTGTCAAATGGGAATGTTGCATCATGGTTTTTGAGTTATGGTTTCCCATTGTGTATGCTAATTGATATTGTTTTTGGGTTGCGCACTCAGAGATAGTCACTGAGTTTTAAACATGGCTTTGTTGCAATTGTGATTATTTGTATTATGAAGTCAGGTATGTTGTTGATGCCTCGTTGTGTTGGATGGTTAGCCCAGCATTTTAAATGTTTAGAGTCAAAGAAAATTGGACCTGTACAGTCACATAAATGAAATTGTGTTTTGTCAAATGGTTGTATATTTCCCAGCATAGTGTGAGTTGAAATGATGATTGGTTATCTAGGCGTTTAAATGAAAACCCTGGATCTTTGCAAGATGAATATGGATCATTGTGTTGACTTTCCATTGGGTAGGTTAAATGAATGTCATGCATTCTAAAATAGTGACAGGAACGAATGTTGTCACAAGTATGACCACATTGCAATTTAGTTTTTAACAAATGTAAAGACATAATTGAGCATGATTTTTATGCATGCATTTGATGTGAAAAGTGAAAATAATTGACTGTGTATTTATTTGGAAATTGATTATGGATAAATGGGAGAAAACAGAGTCTTCCTACATGCTATTGTTTTGATTGTTGACACTGTATAAATATTTGGTTATGAACAGTGAACTAGTTAATACATAGTAGTTGTTATTGGATCACAATGGTCATTTGGTTGGTGTATTTTCTTTTCCAGAATGGCTATATGGATTTCTTAATTAATTTTATGAATAGTACCCGCTCTCATTCCCCACCATTATTTCGATTTTTCGCTAATTACAACCCCATCGCCTTCCCACATTCTTTTTTCACTCCATGTTCTAAAATTGATTACAGTCAAGAAAAATTATGCGTTGAAGCAGTTGGCAGTAGCAATGTCTTGGTTGAATTACAGTGATGGTTTATTGGGTTTGCAGCTGATTGTTGTTGTCTTTGAGCAGTAACCATATTTTTTTCCCCCATCATCATATCATGTTTCGCTCAATTCAAACCCCTCATATATCCCAAGACCCTTTATTCACCCCCTGCTCATTGATAAACAGTTAAAGAATTTGTATGGATTGGATTGCATGAGTTTGATACATTGTTGAGCCAAATCTATTTCATATTTTTAAGAGTTGTCATGTATGGTTATTTAAAATACTATTTTCTAATCAATCATGCATGTAGGAACGAGTTTTTTCAATCGAGGTAGCCATGGCCAAGGAAACCAAGGGAGAGGTAACTAGAACAGAGGCCCGAGAAGGCCAAGGTTCTCCATACATTTTGATGTTGACTCATAAGAGCTTGGCCAGTTGTTTCAGGGCATATTTTTCAATTGGATTGGGAAAGGACTGGTCCAAACTAGTCCTGGAAGGCCTCCTTTCCAAGTTCTGCAAGTCCCTTGTATCCCTGTGCATCCTCATGTCTCATTACAACCCGAGGTTCCGAAAAATGATGGATGGAAAGAGATTGTCCACCCGACAGTCTCCAAACATTGTGGCTGGCCTAATTTATCCCTACCTTCTCCTCTGCCTATTAACCCCATTGTCCAAGCTCCCCCCTACTCACCAGTGTAGTCCTCTCATGCTAGAAAAAGGTTGAAAACCGAGGCCCACCATGCCCTTGACAAAGTAAAAGCCATTGTTGGCCCTTCCTGACCCTCCAGTGGCTCTAACAAATCCATGTCTTCTCAAATGCATTTGAGGGAAGATTGTTCCCACGTGATCAACGAGATTATCCCTAAAGGCTCAGCGCAGCCAAAGGAAAATTCAGGAAAATCGAAAGGTGACAGCAACAATCAAGAAAAGATTGCATCCCTGAGTGGGAAATATGGTTTTTGAGTTTTTATTTTATCTATTGTTGATGACAGTTGACTTCAAAAATTTTTGGACAACACGTTTTATTTTGGGATATATGAGTAATATTTTTTTGAAAATAATTTCAAATATCATGAGCTAAATTGTCAAATGTTGATATGATGATGGGGGTCACAAGGAGGTGTGTTTTTCTTAACTACCAGTTATGTTATAATTGTTAAGAGCTAAAGGGAGTCACAAGGGGTCCCACCTACTAGTTATTATTTACTATTAACTAAAAGTTGGTTGAGTCTTTTAATTAACTTAATTAATGAGTTGGTTCAATTACTTCAACCAACTCTAATTTGTTTAAAGGCAAAAGGAAAGGCAGGAACGGGTGAAGGATAAAAGGAGAAGCATAATAAGGTTTATTCTTTGAGTTTATGTTGAGATAGTTCAGTTTTCATTCATTCCTTAATTAATCACAAGCCTAATTTTTTTTATGATAGCAGGGTCTTATTGTAGACAACAAGATTTGGGGTTGAATTACATCATTCAGACACTTGTTTTTCAGAGGTGTTGATCTATATTTGATAGTATGTGTACACTTGTTTGTTTGTGAATTAGTTTTCATGACTGATAAAGGATATTGTGCAGAGTCGAGTGGGAAACAATCTGGGGCAAGCTGATCCAGCTTTTAGAGTCCATTTTTTTATTTTATGTCGGAGGTCCTTTTGTATGTTCCATCGGGGATGTCTAAGTTTGACTTTGGTCCTAAATTTTTGCATGAAATTTTGTAAAAGAATGACTCTTTGGTGAATTGGAATGAAATAAAGGATTGATTTATGTCTCATCTGTCTTGATTATCATCTTGGTCACTTTATTTCTGTGTTTACATTTATTTCAACAACTGTTATATTCAGAAAATTACATAAAAAGTAATTTTCCAGCAAGCCTTTTTGTTGATAAGGACTAGCCTAAGCACTTGTAATTAATACTTGTGAGCTAGGATGTTATTTTTGTTGGCTACAAACATAGGGTGATATTCCCGTCTATTTTTCTTTAGCCAAGCAGAATCTGAAAATGCTTGAGTAAGATCATTTCATACCTTTTTCTCAACATTTATTTGGCGACCATGCTAGGGAGATCTTCGATATCTCTCTGGTTAATTTTTATACTCTATTTTCATCGATACATATTTCTTTTTCTGATATTGATTCTTTGACTATTTTATTCTTAATGACTATTCATGTTGCAAGGCAGCCCAATATTGAGCCCGGTCTTCAAGATTAGGCCAGCATTGCTTTGAATCTGTTTAATACCATCGTAGACACTGCCAACACCCATGTTGAGCTTAACCATTCTTAGGCAGCAACTAAACGAGACAATAGTGCTCAAGAACAATTGGAAGCTAGACATAGATAGCCTAGAAATCAGTAGTAACCTTCTGTTTCTCAATTTTGGCCTTTCTTTCATGTCCTTAGATTCTCGTGCTTCTAGAAGAAGAATAGGCTTGTCACCTAAAATCAATCCTATTGCTGAAATAAGAAGAAGAAACGTTGTGTTATATGCCCAACAAAGTGCTCTAAGGACAACTTTATCTAATTCATTCAGTTTGTCTTTCTTTCCCTCATCTATCATCCACAAGGTGGCATCTAGTGGTGGCTCTAGTGGCATAGGAAGTGTTGCATCTTCTGAGTCTTCATCATCGTCAGTGATTGGTAGCTTATATAGCCACCATATCCCTATCCAATCTACCAAAAATCCCACCAAAGTCATTAAAAATAATGGGCTTTTTCAGTTCGAAGAAGACGCCACAACCACACCAGGGCATGTGTCCTCTCCCCTTAACCTAGCACCTACTACTCATCCACTCCCTAAATTTGAAGAGCATCTTCTTAGGTTTTCAGGAAATAACAATGTGTTGATGGGTCTTAAATCCCTTGATTCAACAGCAGGAACCAAACCCTCCACCGAGGCCCAATTAGACTCTACAGCGTTTTAGATGGAATGGTTCTCCAAATCTTGCGATCCAGCCAATTTATCGATGGGATTTTTGTTTTCTTGTGAATGTTCTCCCTTCAGGTAGGACCGTTCTTTTCTGTATTTTCTCTTGAGTGGGACTGGTCTGAGAGATGAAATCCAGCATAAGCCAACTTGGCAAGCAACAAGATTGAATTTCAACTACTGGGAAGGGGCTGAGCTTGGGATAACCTACTACTCAAACATGCAGACAGAAATTCTATACCAAAGGGCCTAGTAATAATACATTAACCAAATGAGCATCCAATTACTGCCTGTGAATCTAACTAACAGAAAGAAAAACACATATGTAACCAAGATCATGGCAAGCAAAATAATTCATCTACAATAACATTCATTACATAACAACACAATGATTTATTTTCATCATTAAAGCAAAGAACATCAAAACATTGCACCAAATAACTTGACAACAGAATCGATTGCTCTTACTCATTTACTGCATCATTCTTGGAACGGGATAGGAAGTAATTCTTCTCCAACTGCAATCACATACATCTGATGAAAATAGCTTGTCTTTGGTCCAGAAGGACTTCTCAATTCATAGCAGTCTCAAAATAATTATCAACAAACCAAAAAGAAATAGTTCTTACAACAACCATCGACCCTTGACTAATCGGTTGATGTCTCTATTTATAATCTAAAATTCAACTGCAATTAATGGCTAAATACAATTTAGGCCAAACAAAAATTGCCATGTGGAGTGATCATCCAACAGTTTCTTTCAACAGTCCACCTAAGATGTCTCTTGAAAAGGGTGGCTTCTTTCATATTCAGACCAGCTGATAAACAGATCTTCACAGGTTTGAGCCCATGGGAACCTGTGTTGTTCCATAGGGGCAGCATATACTCCTCTGATATCCACTGCATGCATTCGGTACTTTACCAAACTAGAGTTCAGTTGTTGCAGCATGGCTCGAGCTCTGATCGGATGTCCTGTGAATTGTTGCACTTGCCCTGGCTTTGCATCGATGACCTTTGCACACTCTTCGGCCCAAAGCGAGTCTTGTATGGAGTGTGTCTTGAACACATTGCTCAGGTTAGTGAATTCATAGGGGGTGTCGAATTCAGGGAGACCGACATCTTTCATTACTTTATTAATTTTACCCCAGTGTTTCTGGCACTTGGCCCATTGATTTTGGATTTCTCGGTGTGGGTCCCGGGTCATCTTTGCCCAGTATTCGACGGATTTCTTCATGCGGTCGAGACTAATTTTTCCAACCAGCCGAATTCCATGATTTTCCTTTTCTCAACCCTACTGGACCACCTCAATGTATTCGATTCTCTCTACCGCTAGTTGTGCCTTTTCGTGCCACCTTTCCATCTCTTTGCATGTCGTGAGTGCCATGAAAGTATCCTCCTGGAACTCGACTATGTTCTTGGTTAACAGGTACCTTCCCTTCTTGAACTCGTTACAAACTCCATTGAACTCTTCCTTCGGATACACGGTGGTCTATGTAGCTCCTTTATAGTATTTGACAAGATGGCGTAGGTGTTTGAGCTCCTCCCGAGTGTCAGCTAGTTCCTTTTCATATCTCTTGGCTCTGTCCTGAGCAGCATCTGAGAGGGATTTTCCTACGCCGATCAGTTCGGACATGCGAGCATATGTAGTGCTGATTAAGTTCTCTTATGTGGTAACCACGATGGATTGATCCAAAGTGATCCTTCACCTCTTCGTGGTCCTTTGAATGATGGACTTCCTCTTTTGATCGTAGGAGATCACATAGATGTTTTCTACTTCATCTATCGGTTATGGTATATGTTGATCTCCCCATGAAAGGCTATTTCTCAAGCTACCCGCGGTGTATACCTTCTCAATAGTGGGTTCTCGAATTTCTTCGCTCTGTTTTGTGGATCCGACCTCTACTTGTCATTCGTCTGAGACTTGAATATTGGGTGTAATGGAGGCATCAGGTACAGACTCATTGCTTACTTGCTCGTCAGCCGCAGAACTGTTGATTTTCTTTTGTGGAGTTTCGCCACTCGGTCTTGCTTTTGCTTCCTGTCCGTCGGATTCTCTTGTGTCTAGGCCACCTTCGGACCCTATTTCCACTTGTAAGGCCTGCTTGTCTTGGACCTCGGGCTCAGGGGAAGAGGTTTTCTCATGACCTTTTTCCTCTTGGACTCGCACTGGGGTGCCATGAGTGGGCTCCAGTCTCTTGTCGTTGCTATAAATTGTATAAGAGTGCTCAAGGGATTGGGCGCTTGTGTCTCTATCCAGACCTGGTCTGTCTTTAGTTGAGTTGTCCCTTCTTCAGAAGGATCGATCGACGATGTTGCGGGTTCAGGGTTTCCTAACCCATGGGCGTTGTCGGGGACTGTGGACCCAGGATTATTTGACTCCGTTGGGATACTCTGAACAACAGTTGAGACTTCAGGTCCTATCAAAAGATACGGTTCATCCCGCATCTGTTTCATCAGCAAATCGGTTTGCTGAAGTAACAACGTACCCCTTTCTCGTGCAGCTTGATCTTCAGGAAGATCCCTGATTTGTATCGGGGATTCCTGGTGAGTTCCCACAGCTTCAATGTCTTCTTTGGGATCACTTATTTCTTCATCCAATTCATATGCAACTACTCCTCCCGAGTGTCGACTAATTTCTTGAACTACCTACTCCAAAATTTTTGTTTGTTCTTCATGGCTCATAGCTCTAAACCTAGTTCCTCGAGGATCAGTTCTCCTGGATGCCACCACATTCCAGTCTTGGGCATTCTTAGTAAATATTTCATCTTCGAACTGGTCGTGGGCATAGGGCCAATAGGATGATACATGTGACGTGTGTTGTAGAACCAATCCCTTGGGATCGTATTTGCGAAATCGGCCAGTTTGGAACCGAAATTCCAATTGACCTAGACTGAGTTGTTTAGCATGCGCGGTATCTTTGACCATGCAGAATCCAATATGAAACCCATACGGTATGAAAGCCCACTTCTTGTCTTTTACTAAAGTTGCATTGTATCCTTGCAGGATGGTTTGATAGCAAATTTCCCCTAACACTAGCCGGTCGGGAACATAAATGGGTAATAAGTGGGGTGCCCCTATGGCACCGAAAACTCTGATGTAGGTTTCTCGTTCATCTAAATACCAGTGGCCAATTTTGGCTATAACCTTCTTTGCTTCATCTGACAATCTAGGGCATTCTTTCCTGAAGAGCAAGAAGCACGTACGTGCAATAAACTGATCGCAGATAAAAGTATAGGATTTCTTGTACATGTTTTCCCATAGGATGTTGAAGTATACATCGACCGCGAGCTCCAAAGAGTGTCGATTTAGGTTCATCCCAGCGAAAGCGTTCCTGGTGCAGATGACGTCTAGTAGATACGAGGCCATGTAAAAGGTAAGGGTATCTGTTGTGAGGGAAATCTCCCTACGAACTAGCAAATAGGGTTTAGACTTTGCATGCAGATATGACCGAAGAAAAACTACTTTCTACCTTCATCCCTAGATTTAAATCCCCTTTTCTTAGTAAATGCATGGAAAGATCAACCTACCTCGTTCCCGACGTTTGATGTCGATCCTCCATTGTACTTGATTACTTGTTCGCAATACTCCTTCCAAAGCTGACCTGCATACAAGACAAGAAACAACTATGCATGCATCTTACTTATATACTAACGGGTTAGAAATCCAAACATATACTAATCAAACTATAAAAATGTCATGAATTGGGACGGGAAAATCATTTTCTTTATTACTTTGAATGAGTCAACTTACAAAAGTTGAGACCGGCCATCGCTCCGCGAACCTGATCCTGGGCTCCTCTTCTACTGTCCTCCAACTGCTTTGCTTTGTATCTCCTTTGGCACAAGGAAAGGTTAAAGGGTTGGGACAATGGGAATACACAAATGGGCAGAGTTTCTTTGCTATATTTTTGTTTTTCCAAATGGGACCCCTACCCCTTCTTTTATAGGCTAGAAGGAGATAGGTATTTGGACGAACCCTCGGCCATGCATGGCTGGGAGTTTCAGTTAACTCACCCATAACTTTTGTGTTCCGTCGGCAATTTTCTTTTTTTCATGCTTTTGTCAGTCCACGCGGGCTATTTTGGGTCAGCCAGCGTGTACACACGTGCAGTAATGGAGTAGGGTGTGTGGGCCTTTATAAAAGAGGATTTTCAAAGAGTTGTTCAGCAGTGCTTTAGCAAAGAAGGGATATGAGATGGCCTGATTCCAGGTAAGCATGTATGGTGCAATTTAGCATTATAACAGCATCTCCCTCCTTTGGCACCTGAGCCTTTTATTCAGGTGCTCAATTGCTTGGAGATGATGGCACCCCAATTGAAGCCTGTGCCTGAAATGGTGACTATAAAAGCCAGAGGCATCCAAGCCTCTAAAAATCAGGAGCAGTCTTTCTCCCCATGTAACCTGCAAAGTAGATCCATGAGATATATGTATGGTTCCCTGAGATCGGTTGTTGCATACCAGCCAGCAGTCCGATTTGTGAATTTTTTGTCTTCTCTCCACCAAGATGACATGATTTTGCTGGTATCGTGTGACGCATAGAAACTCAAGACGAAATCAGTGCTCAGCTTTAGCTCAGAATCTTTGAGCTTATAGTAACTCTGAACCTTTGATGGTAGGAAGACTCTAACACATTCATCGTTATCATCATTGATCAAACATTTTTGGGCATAAGTGTGGTCAATAATCCACTTCAGGAGCTTGATTCAAGGAAAGACTGGAGACCAGCTTGCCACCATGTGTAGATAAGATTTGCGAATGGTGGGGAGGACTTCGTCATCGAGTTTCCTTGTTTCAGGATCGCTATGCAGGGTATATTCGAGGGGTTCTTATTTCTTTATTTTCTTGAAAACTTCTTCCCAGTGAGGAAATGCCATCTTGGCTCCAATGCTTACCTCTGTATCTCCGAAAGCTGGGGGCTAGACAAAGGGCTCCTTGGTGATTCTCTTAATGACAGACACTAGCTTGGGAGTGAATTCTAATTGTCTCGCAACTAATGGGGAGGAGCCTTCTCCTACTTCTGATTCTTGCATCTTAGGGGCTCTCAGGGATTTCTTGGTGGAGGGCTTCTTCAAAGGCATTGTTCCTACAATTTAAAATATCATTTGAACATGCGTACAGAGCAGCATTGGGTGCGGACATGTAACAATGAAATGCATGAAAACCATTAGCATATACATACCTGTAATGCTTGCTATGACAAATGCTTAATACTCACTGAACTTTGGGCATTTTCTTCCGAGTTGTTGGCTTCACTCTTCTATTTGTTCTGAATTTTTTGTTGCGCAGAATGGGGCTATGCACAATGACTCGGACAGGATATAACTAGAGAGGGACTACCAGTCATATCGATCAGTTAATACGAGTAATAAATGTAAATTCAAAATAAATTACCCTCAAATTTCTGCAAATAAACCTTAACTAGTTGACGGCGGAGGCATGGGAGAAGATACATTGTATCGGTGGGTTTAATGGATCCTTTTGATTCGTGCGCGAATTAGTAACTAATGTGTGATCTATGAATTAACTACCAGCTTTGAATGTGGCGTGCCTGACACATAAAGATGTAAAACGTCTCATCGCATCACATCACTCCGGTGTAGGGATCGGGGATCAACTATTTACTCCTTACCTCTGCGTAGTGTTCATTATTGCATTTTTTTTTTGCCGAAACTGAATGGATCGGCCTTCGACGAAATCCTTCCTGAGGTTGTTCGTGGGAAAGGAACGCTTTCATCGACTGACGCCAATGAAGGACGATACTCGGCTACTTTGACTTTCCAAACGATTTTCACCACCTTTATCTTTCGCCGATGCCAAATTTCTCAAGTGAGTCAGGCAAACTCTGGGTCGTTGATTCGTGCAAATAGTTGACGAAGAAGATGGAGTGGTACCCAAAAAAGAAAATGTTCATAGATTTTTTTAGGGTGTGTTGAGTGCTCAACACACTGTAACTACAAATGAACACCTGGTGGCAGCATTTTCTAATGCTTGTCATAACATAGGGGCTAATGACAATGATACTTGCATGCGCTTATTCGTAAATTCCTTGGAAGGAAAGGTTGCGGCTGACTTCTTTGACCTTCCTCCTAAGATTTCCTCTACTTGGGAGGAGTTAATCTATTGGTTCTGATCAACTTATGGGCAATCTAAAATCCCAACCGAGAAGTTACGAGAGTATAATAACTTTACCTATAAGAATGGGGAGACCATCAAGTCCTTCAACTTGCGTTTCACCAAGTTATACAATCAAATCCCCGACCTCAGAACCAAGTTGCTTTCATACATTACTACAATGCATTGCCTTCCCCTTACCGTCATAGGCTTGAGGAAAAATCCATCGATAATCTCGTTTCCGCTCTACATACTTGCTCAGAGTATGAAGAACAACTTGAAAGAACTGGTCTTCCCCAGGGAGAATCGGTTAGACAGATAGACATGTCCTCCCTCTTACATCTAGTACAAGACATGAAAAATCGTATGATAGCGTATGAGTGGAAGGGAACTATTTTCCCCCTCACCCCTGGAGCTTCGTCCTCTTCTGCACCTCCCTTTAGGAGTCCAATCGAAAATAATTTTCAACCTAAAGATATCTTGCCTCGGAATTGGTGTAACTTTTGTGAGGAACACCACGAAGAAACCACATGTGAGGTAAAGAAGAGTGCCAGAGATAAGATCTTTGGTAAAAGACCAGAAGCTACCATCATTGTCCTAGATTTTGCAGAGCCAGAGCATGTCATGGTTATCAACACTAGAAACAAAGCCTATGCTCCCAAGGGCAATTTCGATTCTCCCCACAGTTATTCTAGCCCAAGCTCATCCTCAACCGTTGCTACTCTCCAAGTTCCTAAGGTTCCTGAGATTCAAGGAATCACTCCATCTCTCCCCTCTTCCAAATACAATATCTTGAATCAGTTGGCCAACATCAAAGCAGATGCAACCCTTCTAGACATGGTTGTCGTCCCTGAACAACAGATGCATCTGAAACAATTCATGGAAGGAAAATCTTTCGTTGTAGCCAACCTTTCCGAAGAGGCAAACAAAGAGGAATCTTCTGTAAATAAAGCAGGGGTACATAACTTTAGATACCCTGTAAAAAAATCCCCCTTTTTATATTTCTGTAAATATTATGGATAATATTTCCCATTGTTGCCTCAATGATGGTGGTTCGAGCCCAAGTGTGATGTCGAATATTATTATGGAAGAGCTAGGCTTGTCTTGTACAAATGAAAATGCCAGAAGCATGCTCTCCTATAATAGTCTACAACAAACAACCATAGGAGAGATTAAGGATGTGACCTTGGTTTTATGTGCTCATCCTGAGATAAGGACAACCCTTGGCATTTAGGTAATTGATATGCCTATAAGAATTTACTCGATTATCTTGGGAAGAGATTGGAAAGCCTTAACAAGTGGATACCTCTCACTCGACGGGACACATTTGTCTGTTCCTCGGAATGGTAAGAACATTATAGTCCTGAGAGAGGGAAGAATTTCACCCTACATAGAGAGTGTTCTGCAATCTAGCATAAACTATATCGAAGAGGACCTAGGAGTGTATTCCATCTTTGTTGAAGAGGATAATATTCCTTTGGAAAGAATCGATGATGATATGTGGCACATGCACTTTGATGGTTCACGCTCTAATGAAGGTAATGGGGCTGGCATTATCTTGGTTTCCCCTATAGGGAAAATTCAGAATTTGTCTTATAGGTTAGAGTTTTCGTGTACAAACAATGCCACTAAATTT
The DNA here is from genome assembly GCA_009831015.1 of Picea engelmannii. Classification (NCBI taxonomy): domain Eukaryota; kingdom Viridiplantae; phylum Streptophyta; class Pinopsida; order Pinales; family Pinaceae; genus Picea; species Picea engelmannii. Next base: position 366,181 of record ML780469.1, read on the forward strand.
GAATCTTTATTATTAGGCATTGAAAACTCCCTTAATCTCGGTTGCGGTCACCTTTCAGTTTTTGGAGATTATGAGTTTGTTGTGAACCTGATACGTAAGATATGCTCTCCTATCAACAAGCTGAAGGAACGATACACCCAAACTGTTTGGGCACTTACCTTGAACCTTTTATCTTTCAACATCACTCATGTTAAGAGAGAGTTGAATTCAATGGTTGGTCGGTTAGTTGTCTTTGCAGCTTCTCTTAATCAGCAGCTTTTTCCTCACAGGCCTGGTTGTTCTTTTCAATATCTATATCATCCATATATCCCTAACAATGTAGGATCTTGGAAGGCCCTCCCTAACGACGAGAGAATTTGTGCTTTCATTCAAGATGAACCTCTTAAGCCCGAAGAGATTATATCCATAGGAAACAATAAGATTCCTGGGGGCTTGACTCCTCTTGAGAGTTCGTTTTCATCGAGTGATGTAGGCAATAAAAAAAAATAGAAAGAAGAGGAGTTACGAACGAAGGTGGGTGAAACCATCCCCTTGAACATCGGGGTACTCGAATATTCAAGGAACGTTAACATAAGTACCCAATGTTCTCATAAGGAAGAAATGAATTTTTCCAAGCTACTTGGTGGATTTCAAAAAATTTCTACTTGGCCTTATAAGGATCTTTGTGGTTTTGATCCTGGTTTTTTACAAAATGTTATTCCCATCAAGGAAGGCATGAAACCAATTATGCAGGGACAAAGATCTATTAACTCTGCATCTAAAGCAACTTTTCAAAGGGAGTTGGAGAACTTCTTAAGGGCTGGGATAATTTTTTTAGTCCACCCTGAATGGGTTTCCAATTGGATACTTGTTTCGAAGACCACTGATCATATTAGAACTTGCATTAATTTTTTAACTTTCAGGCAAGCTATTATGAGAAATCGTTTTCCTCCCCTCAGTATGGAAATGGTTCTGCAGTAGGTTGTAGAGTCACAGTTAAGACCCTTACTTGACAGTTTTTCGAGTTGCAAGAAAATCAAGGTAAAAGGGGCAGAGGCTCACAAAACCACTCTTATCACTAATTGGGGTACCATGTCTTACAAATGCCTATTTTCTAGCTTACTTGATACAAGTATCGCCTTTAAAAGACCTGTGCACACGACTCTCGATGAATTGGTCAATCTCCATCTCTATCTTGATGATTTAATTGTGTGCGTCAAGGGGCTGATAATTACATCAGAATTCCAAGTGTTGGGTCCTTTCCAAATTGTTTTTGTCTTGGACATTAACTCTTACATTTTAAAGGATTTACATAAGCAATTGTTTTCCTACGACGCTAACAACCCTCACTTGAAATATTGCGAGGGACCAACATGAAAAGATCTAATGTTGTTTGGATTTTTTGTATACTAGTAACCTAGCTCTTCTTTCATTTTTTATGCTTCTTTTTCTGCTTTACAGTAGTTGACTTCAGATTTCTCGGTTAAAACTTCTCTTATTGTTTTCTTCATTTTTGTCTTTTATTGTTGTTGTTTTATTTTCTGCATTTTTACTTCTGTCATGATTTTGTTTCCTATCATATTTTAGTTAATCTAGTCAAGGTAGGATGTTGGATCAATTATGCCACAGTGAAACTCTTGCAAAGCATTGTTAGTCAATAACAATCAAGCTTACATAGTTGTTATGATGTCTCCTCTGAAGGACCCTTGAAATTGTTATATATTTCCATTGTTGTCTCGTAAAGAATTGGTTTTCTCCCACTTCTTCTTGCCATTTCTTCATGCATTGATATTTTAATAGCAAGTCTATTTTTTTTCTCTCCTTGAAGTTAGGAGCAGATTGTGGTTGAATGATTATGCATATAGTGGTAAAAACCCCTCATACTTAACACTTTTCATGAATTATCCCCAAATCCACAGTCATCTTTCCATTAAATCCGTTCACTTCCCCCTGTTGCATAATCTTCCTAGTTATATCTTCTGGATCTGTTCTTCTTGGTCTGGGAAACCATGAGTTCTGAGTTCTAAATATGTTGAAAAAAAATTTCCCTGTGGAGTCACCAGTTTTTTGACGATTAAAATTGCAACTAATTTTTTCCCGCAAAGTGTTGCTAAAGCCTATTATTATAAAAACTAAATAATACTAGTAGGTGGGACCCCCTTGTAGATTGGAGATTAGGTCTGGTGCTTATTTGATGTTGTGTTATTGTTCGACACTGCTTACATGGTGATATAATCTTGTTTTATTGGCGACTGAGAAAGCATGTTCTATGTTTTTATATTGTTCAAGGCTCAAGTTTGATTTTACAACGGCCTATGTTATCCTGGTTATCGCTGTTATTTGTTATTGGGAGACCTGCATAATAAACCTATTAGCAATAACATATACAAGCAAAAGGAAAAAGTCAATAAAAAATCAAAGGGAAGAAACTAACCCATGCTATATATTATACTACATGCATCGATTTTTAAGGGATTGTTGTTATCCTAGCTACTAAGTTAACAACTATGCGATTTTTTGAGTTATATAGTGTTAATGTTTATGCCATTATTATAGTTCTTTGCATTTCAATAGATAAGAGCAACATAAGAACAAGATCACTGAGAAATACACATTCACAAGAGACACAACATTTATCCTGGGAAACCCTCTAGGGGAAGAAAACCCAACAAAAACTTCCTTATCATAAATTGTCAATATAATGTTCAAGAGATAACTCAAACCAATACAGATAGTCCTCTCCAAAATATGTGCCACTCTTCTTCCTCTCTCCAATTGGTAATTGCAGCTTGCCTCTTTAGAAAATGAGCAAGTGAGTTGTGTGATAAAATGAGGCGCTAGCCTCCCTATATATACAAGACTGGCACGTGTGAAAGGTCTTCACTGGTAGGGCCGACCTCTCACTCTGGGTGGGTAAACCCACCTTTAATTTAATTCTGGGTCTCAATAATAACTGTTGGGGCCAACTTCTTATTCTGCCTATTACAATTGTCTATTGACCAATCCACAAAAGGGGATTTGGTCCTAATACAATTACCGACATGATTAATCCACGATGGGGATTAATCCTATGAGTAAAATAACAATAATAATAAGAATACTATATGCAGTTACATTATTTCAACACTCCCCCTTAACAAGAAGGGTATTCTTCAACAGCATCAGGCGAGAGAGGTCTGCATCATCAGTGGCATCAGGAGGACAGTTTCGTCAATATCATCTTGGAACATTGGCTGGCAAATTTACGAGTCATCGAAAGTTTTCTTCATCGACAGCATCATCATTCTCGAAAGAATTCCATCATCATCTGCATCAATATGTATCAGTAAAAATGATACCTCATCACAGCACTACGCTGGCACATCACAGTACTACATTGGCTCAATGTCGCAGCTGATAAGCTGGTAGCTCAGTGTCAGTCACATCTTTCTTTACGTCTAACAACTAGGTCAGAAGCAAGGAACACATCCACATCTCTCTTTACTTCTAACAACGAGGTCAGAAGCGAGGAATCATCTTGCTTTATGTCTAACAACTAGGTCAGAAGTAAGGAACACATCAACATCTTGCTTTATGTCTAACAACGAGGTCAGAAGCGAGGAATCATATTGCTTTACATCTAACAACTAGGTCAGAAGCAAGGAACACATCAACATCTCGCTTTACGTCTAACAATGAGGTCAGAAGTGAGAAATCATCTTGCTTTACGTCTAACAACTAGGTTAGAAGCAAGGAACACATCAACTCACTTCACGTCTAACAAAGAGGTCATAAGCAAGGAATCATCTTGCTTTACGTCTAACAACTAGGTCAGAAGCAAGGAACACACTACATCATGCTTTACGTCTAACAACAAGGTCAGAAGCAATGACTCATCTTGCTTTACGTCAAACAGCGAGGTCAGAAGCAAGGAACACACAGCGTCATGCTTTACGTCTAATAGTGAGGTCAGAAGCAATGACTCATCTTGCTTTATGTCTAACAGCAAGGTCAAAAGCAAGGAAGACACAGCGTCATGCTTTACGTCCAACAGCGAGGTCAGAAGCAATGACTCATCTTGCTTTACGTCTAACAACGAGGTCAGAAGCAAGGAACACACAACGTCATGCTTTATGTCTAACAGTGAGGTCAGAAGAAATGACTCATCTTGCTTTATGTCTAACAACGAGGTCATAAGCAAGGAATATATATATATATATATACTCCCCCTTTCAGGGAGGGTCCTTTCGGACTATACCAAGCTTATCTCGAAAGTGTTCAAACTTTACATGAGATAGAGGTTTGGTCATCACATCATCAACCTGTTCATCCATGCTAATGCACTGGAGCTTCAAGGCTCCTCTCTGTACCATGTCGTGGATGAAATGATAGCATATCTCTATGTGCTTAGACCTGTCATGGAATATAAGATTCTCTGCCATTTTTATGCAGCTCTGGTTGTCACATAGAATCACGGTTGTTCTCGTCTCCAAGTCAAATAGGCCAGTCAACAACTTTCGAAGCCATATAGCTTCGCAGCTAGCAGAACATGCAGCAATGTACTCTGCTTCCACTGTGCTGAGAGCAATACTGGATTTCCTCCTACTCTTCCACGAGATCATGGTTGATCCCAAACTGAAACAGCATCCGGAAGTGATTTTTCTGTCAGCAATGCTTCCTGCCCAATCTACATCAATGTATCCACTCAGTGTGAAGTCATGATCTCCATCATAGCTGAGACCATAATCCATTGTACCTTTAAGGTACCTCATCACATGTTTTGCAGCCACTAGGTGAACACGTTTGGGCTCTACCAGAAACTGACTCAAGGTGTTCACTACAAAACAGATGTCATGTCTGGTGTTCGTCAGGTACATCAGCGATACAATAATCTGTCTGTACAGTGTGGCATCAATCAAATCTGACGAAGTATCGACCAGCAGCTTCAGCTTCGCTTCCATGGGTGTATTCATGGGTTTGCATTCCAGCATGTCGAATCTCTTTAAGATCTTGACCGTGTACTTCCCTTGGTTAAGGAAGGTCCTTTCTGGACTCTGCCATACCTCAAGACCTAAGAAGTAATGCATTAGGCCAAGGTATTTCATTTCAAATTCTGCAGCAAGTCTCTTTTTACATTCATTGATGAGCTTTTCTTCTCCAGTTAAGAATAAGTCATCCACATATAATAGTAGTATTACTGGTTCATTGTCCATAATTTTGAAGTAGAGATTTGAGTCTGCTTTACTCTTGGTAAAGCCTACGCTCGTCAAGAAATTGTCTATACGGACATACCAAGCTCTGGGAGCTTTCTTCAATCCGTATAAGGATTTCTTCAATCGGCAAACATGAGACTTCCTGTCTTCAACCTCAAATCCTAGGGGTTGCTCTCTATACACTTCCTCTTCTATAACACCATTCAGGAAAGTTGTCTTCACGTCCATCTGGTGCAGCTTCCATTTCATCTTGGTTGCAAGAGCTATAATGGTTATGATTGAAGTGTATATGGCCACAGGAACGAATGTCTCTTCATAGTCGATGCCTTCCTTCTGGGAAAAGCCACGAGTGAAAAATCTTTCTTTATATTTCTCAATACTTCCATCAGCAGCATGTTTTATTTTGAAGAGCCATTTTGATGATATCACATCCTTACTTTTTGGTCTGGGAACTATTTCCCATACATCATTCTTTATTATGGATTGGTATTCCTCTGTCATGGCATCTACCCATTCCTTCTTTTGAATGGCCTCTTCAAAACATGTAGGTTCTTCATCAAGTAGATTGCACATCAAAGCCGTGTGACTGGAGAATGGCTTTGGTCTTTTCACCTGTCTTGTGGTTCCTTCTGGAACACCATACTTCTCTCCATCTTGAATAAGCTCTCTTGCCCAAGCAGGCTTTCTTTTATGGGAGAAGGTTATTTGAGGAGGTTCTTGAACTTCTATTATATCATGATCTTCAAGAGTCTCCTCATCAGGGGAAGTTACGACTTCGCTCACAGGTTCTGTAGTTCTGGGAACTTCCCTCACGGATTATGCAATCCTGGGATTTACAGGTTCCCCTTCATATATTTCTTCTAGCTGGCATCTTCTTGATTTCTTAAGTGTTGCTTCTTCATCAAAGGTCACGTCCCTGTTGATTTCAATATGGCGGTGACCAGGTATGTAGATTCTGAAGGCCTTGGAGACCTCACAGTATCCCACAAATATTCCCTTCTTTCTGGAGGGTTCCAACTTGTTTCTTTTCTCTTTTGGTATATGAATAAACATTGGACAGCCAAATATTTTGAGATGGCTTACCT
>ML780469.1:374899-386026 GCA_009831015.1 Picea engelmannii
AATACTCTTTGCAGTTACATTATTTCAACATATAGTTGATATGCATGGTGATTATTTTATGGCATAAGTTGATATGGATCGCGCTATTGGTTTTAATGGTTGGTGGTTTTGATACATGGTTTAATTAATTGAGTTAATGGATTATTGGTTGGCGTGTACTGGTGAATTAAATTACTAGAGGGTGGAGGCGACGTGCATTTACTGCACGTCACCTTACTCCTTCCACTAGCCGCCACCATAATCGGGCTATTGTTCAACTATGTTGCGATTTCCTAGCAGAGAGGAATCGCTCGACCAACTCGCATTTTAAGGTGTTTTGATCACAGGTATGTCTTTTTTTTGCCATCCATGTGTCTGCTCTGTTTATGAAATGGATATTGGCTCGAATGTATGGGTTGTGTTTTCCTTAAGAGTGGCAACTGTGTGAAATTGTGATTTTCTTTGAAATGAATCGATGTCAGCTCTGCAAAAATGTTTTTGAAACCACAGTGTTATTCATCGTTCTGAACGTTAGCTTCCATAAGGCTCTTTGTCATCCTTGGTAGGTTTAGTTGGAGGGTTTTGTTTGGTATTGAGTGGTTGGATGTCTTCCTGCATTTCGTATCACCATACCCAGGCTTTGGCTTTATGAGGTTTAATGGTTGGAAGCGCCTTGTGTCACTGCGCATTGTTCGCTTGGGCATTGGGTTGTTGTTACTACTATGGTCGTGCAATGGGTTATGTTGCTTCTTTTTGGCCCTGTTTTCACCCCAGTGTTGTAGTTGGTTGACTGGAGAGCCACGAGGGTTATACCATGTGTGTGCTAAGTATCGTTACAAGGCTCAAATGGAGCCTTGCTCCTCTGGTTATAACCTCTCCTATCACGGGTTTCGTCACCCTGTCCACAGAGTAAATTGTGGTGTTCTCTATGTGTACACCACTAGTCTCGGAGGTTTTCACCATAGAGAAGAGTCGACTCTAGTCTCCTTGTGTTGGCCACAGAGAAAACCCTTAACTCCTCAAGTCTGAGGGTTGATAGAGAAGACTGTCACGGCCTGTCGGGTTTGATATTGGTTATTGTTGATTGGTATATATTGTCGACAGAATTGATTACAGGCTCGCTCAGTTGATTATGTGACAATCGTGTCGGTTTTGGTATCTAGTCACTGCCTAAGTTGTTACAATGGATAAAACATGCATGTTTAATTGGACATATCAAATACACATTTTCTCTCCTTGTGTTTTGATAACCCAATATTGTTTTTAATTGAGTAAGTCACAGCGTCGCTTCATGTCGATGCATGGGTATGTGTGGTTTCCACATCATGTTAGGTCGGTTTGTTGATGATGATAACAGTCCAAGTAATAGGCTCAGCATTGAAGTTGGTTGATGAACGATTGAGGTTGCTACACAGTCAGTGTCTTTTGCATTGAAGTTATTGGGATGTTAACTCAACACTAGCTACAATTGATTAATGTTGTTTCGCACGTGATGCATATGCATGTTACACCATGAGTAAATGATCGCTGTAACTATGTTTTTTTGGGGGGGGCAAGTGGTTATTGCAACTGGGACAACTGCGAAAGTTCCATTTCCTGTGTAAGTATGGTTATTTAATTGCATCATTAAGGATGCGCCAGAGTTTTACACAGCATGGTTTTGATTGCAGTTTGATTAATTTGAGCAATATTATATGAGATTGATATCTCGGCACAATGGGTTGAGTTAATGACACTGTGACTGTGTGTTTGGAATTGTCAAATGGGAATGTTGCATCATGGTTTTTGAGTTATGGCTGCCCATTGTGTATGCTAATGGACATTTTTTTGGGGTTGTGCACTCAGAGATAGTCACAGAGTTTTAAACATGGCTTTGTTGCAATTGTGATTATTTGTATTATGAAGTCAGGTATGTTGTTGTTGCCCTATTGTGTTGGATGGATAGCCTAGCATTTTAAATGTTTAGAGTCAAAGAAAATTGGACATGTACAATCACATAAATGAAATTATGTTTTGTCGAATGGTTGTATATTTCCCAGCATAGTGTGAGCTAAAATGGTGATTGGTTATCTGGGTGTTTAAATGACAATCCAGGACCTTTTCAAGATGAATATAAATCATTGTGTTGACTGTCAACTGGGTAGGTTAAATGAATGTCATGCATTCTAAAACAGTGACAGGCACGAGTGCTATGACAAGTATGACCACATTGCAGTTTAATTTTTAACAAATGTAAAGACAGAATCGAGGATGATTTTTATGCCTGCATTTGATGAGAAAAGTGAAAATAATTGACTGTGTTTTTATTTGGAAATTACTTATGGATAAATGGGAGAAAACATAGTCCCCCCCCCCCCCTACATGCTATTGTTTTGATTGTTGACATTGTGTAAATATTTGGTTATGAACAGTGAACTAGTTAATACACAGTAGTTTTTATTGGATCACAATGGTAATTTGGTTGGTGTATTTCCTTTTTCAGAATGGCTATATGGATTACTTAATTAATTTTATGAACAGTACCTGCTCTCATTCCCCACCATTATTTCGATTTTCCGCTAATTACAAACCCATCGCCTTCCCACATTCATTTTTCACTCCATGTTCTAAAAGCGATTACAATCAAGAAAAATTTTGTGTTGAAGCAATTGGCAGTAGCAGTGTCTTGGTTGAATTAAAGTGATGTTTTATTGGGTTTGTAGTTTATTGTTGTTGTCTTTGAGCAGTAACCGTATTTTTTTCCCCCTCATCATATCATGTTTTGCTCAATAAAAACCCCTCACATATCCCAGGACCCTTTACTCACCCCCTACTCATTGATAAATAGTTAAACAATTTGTATGGATTGGATTGCATGAGTCCGATACATTGTTGAGCCAAATCTATTTCATATTTTTAAGAGTTGTCATGTATGGTTGTTTAAAAGACTATTTGCTAATCATTCATGCATGCAGGAATGAGTTTTTATAGCCGAGGTAGCCATGTCCGAGGAAACCGAGGGAGAGGTAACTAGAACAGAGGCCCAAGAAGGCCAAGGTTCTCCATACATTTTGATGTTGACTCATAAAAGCTTGGCCAGTTGTTTCATGCCAGATTTTTCAATTGGATTGGGAAAGGAGTGGTCCAACCTAGGCTTGAAAGGCCTCATTTCCAAGTTCCGTAAGCCCCTGGTATCCATGTTCCTCCTCACGTCTCATTACAACCCTAGGTTCCAGAAAATGATGGATGGCAAGAGATTGTCCACACGACAGTCTCCCAACATCGTGGCTAGCCCAGTCTATCCCTACTTTCTCCTCCACCTATTAACCCCATTGTCTAAGCTGCCCCCCACTCACCAGTGTCAACCTCTCTTGCTAGAAAAAGGTTGAAAACCGAGGCCCACCACGCCCTTGATAAAGGAAAATCCATTGCTACCCCTTCCTCACCCTCCAATGGCTCTGACAAATCTGTGTCCTCTCGGATGCATTTGAGGGACAATTATTCCCACGTGATCAACGAGATTAGGCCTAAAGGCTCAGCGCAGCCAACGGAAAATTCAGGATAATCAAAAGGTGACAACAGCAATCAAGGAAATATTGCATCCCAGAGTGGGAAATATGGTTTTTGAGTTTTTATTTTATCTATTGTTGATGATAGTTGACTTCAGAAGTTTTTTGACAGCACGTTTTATCTTGGTATATATGAGTAATATTTTTTTGAAAATAATTTCAAGTATCATGAGCTAAACTGTCAAATGCTGATATGATGATGGGGGTCACAAGGAGGTGTGTTTTTCTTAACTAACACGTATGTTCTAATTGTTAAGAGCTAAAGGGAGTCACAAGGGGTCCCACCTACTAGTTATTATTTACTATAACCCTTATTATGATTATCAATTTTCCCCCTAACTAAAAGTTGGTTGAGTCTTTTAATTAAATTAACTAATGAGTTGGTTCAACTACTTCAACCAACTCTAATTTATTTAAAGGCAAAAGGAAACGAAAGAACAGGTGAAGGATAGAAGGAGAAGCATACTAAGGTTTTATCTTTGAGTTTATGCTGAGATAGTTCAGTTTTCATTCATTCCTTAATTTATCACAAGCCTAATTCTTTTTATGATAGCACGGTCTTATTGTAGATAGCAAGATTCAAGGCTGAATTACATCATTCAGACACTTGTTTTTCAGAGGTGTTGATCTATCTTTGATAGTCTGTGTAGACTTGTCTGTTTGTGAATTAGTTTTCATGACTGACAAAGGCTATTGTACAAAGTCGAGTGGGCAGCAATCTGTGGCAAGTTGATCCATCTTTTAGAGTTCAATTTTTTATTTTATGTCGGAGGTCCTTTTGTATGTTCCATCGGAGATGTCTAAGTTTGACTTTGGTCCTAAATTTCTACATGAAATTTTGTAAAAGAATGACTCTTTGGTGAATTGGAATGAAATAAAGGATTGATTTATGTCTCATATGTCTTGATTATCATCTTGGTGACTTTACTTTTGTATTTACATTTATTTTAGAAACTGTTATATTCAAAAAATTACATAAAAATAAGTTTCCATCAAGCTTTTTTATTGATAAAAGACTAGCCTAAACACTTGTAATTAATACTTGTGAGTTAGGATGTTATTTTCATTGGCTATAAACATATGGTGATATTCCCATCTATTTTGCTTTAGCCAAGCAAAATCTTAAAATGCTTGAGAAAGATCATTTCATATCTTTTCCTCAACACCATGGTTATGACATTGGACAACGGTCCACTTTGAATGTTTGTGGGTTGGCTTAGACAACCCCAACGTTTACTTCTTCGATCCAATCTGCTCTAACATCTATGTTGGAAATTTAGGAAATGGTGGGTCGAACCTTTAGTTGTTGGCTGCTTCTTCTCATTTTTTTATGGTCAACATTTGGTGGTTGGTAATGACATGGCGTCTTAACTTATTTGCCTCTGCGTTGAGGGAGGACCCACGGTATTGCTGGTGACATCCCCTTAAAATTTTTGTAGAGGCTCTCCTTTACACCCATGACTTTCTTTTTTATGCATGAAGTGGGGTCGATCCAGCCCCTTCTTTGACCGATGACTTTATTTTAACCAAAGTCGCCCTTTTACAGTTTGTTGGCCTAAATTTAATGTTGGGTGGATACCTTTCTGTTTGGTGGCTTCACTTTTATCAAGTAGTGTAAGCTTTTATAATGGTTGTTGGATCATATAAGACTAAGGTTAAGTAAAGGGTGCCCCCCTTTAATAATATAATATGATTTCCTCCCTTTATTACTTCAGGATATAAACTTTAATATGCCTTTTAATTAACCCATTAACTTGATTTTTCCCTGGAATACCAAAACCATGTTTACATTGATGCATGGGAATATTTTGAAACATGGGTTTTGTCTGGGGCGAGGTTTTCTTTAGCTTTGACGTAGCATTCATCTTTGTGTGTTTCTGCATGAACCTCTATTGCCACGTTTTCCCATAAATATGCTTATTTCAATGTGGCATGTCAATATGCATGATGACGATCAATTTGAGCCCTTGTTGTATTTTCAGCCCCGAGACCATGTGCATAAAGATTTTTTATATGCCTCAAAAAATGTGAGATGATGAAAAATTGTGAGACTCCATGTTGAGAATTGAAACTGATAAATGCACCATGCCCAAGGGATGCATACAGACTCTATAAAACAACGATCATGTGGGTAATGACATAGGTGTGCAAGACCATGGGTGGACAAGCCCTAAAATATGTGATCACCCCTATAATAGAAATGACTCTATGAAACCATGTGTCTCAATAGATCAACCTCAAGTACTCCAATCCTATCTAGGACAAAAGGAAGTGAGGGAGGATATTACAAAGACTGATCATGGCAACCACAAAGTCTAAGAGTCCATAATATGTAATCCTCCAAACAGCCTACAAGGATTTGACTTGCATCCTTGGGCTTACAATGGTGTAGCCAGATGAAAAAATGTAGGGTATCTCCTAGAGAGGTAACAAGCCCTTATGAGCTGAAAGAAAAAATAGGGATTTTCTATAAAAAGGGATTTCCTTCCATTTTCCAAGCACTTGGAGGAGATTGAGATTAGAGAGGAGGAGAAGGCCCTAAATTTTGGTGAGCTCATGGTAGACAAACCGAATGTTAGAAAGTAGATTAGCAACTTTCAAGTTGGTGGCCCAACCCTACTTGTGATTTTTGGTGGATTACTTTTGTAGATTAGGTCCCATACAACCCTAGGAGACCCCCTGACAATTTTTTTAGGGCCAACGCATTAAATGGGGCTAGTATCTGCATTGGGAGTCATGAACACAAATATTGGCCCCAATATCAACGTTGGCCAACACAAGAACATGGGGTATTTTCTGATGGGCGAAAAATGACTTTTTTGGCCCAAGTTTTCGAAGGAGGCCCCTTTTTTAGGGAGAAAGGTGGTAGGGGATTAGATGACGATAAATATCATAACATGAAAAAATATGGTTTTGTGCAGCTATTACTAAGTTCAAGGTACTCTAGAGGGAGAGGTATTTTGAGGATATCTGAGCACAATTTCAAGGGAACCAAGTAGTGAGAAGAGCACTCGCTCACTACAAGTTACTCAAGTATTTTGAGACCCCACTAATGAGAGAAAGAGAGAGTCTCCTTTCGCGTATAGTGCACTACTAGGATGCAGAGGTAGAGGCCTTTGTGGTGTAGCAGAAGTAGATTGAGATCACACTATAAGTTATCTACTTTCTCACAAGGCTCCCTCCATTTAGCGTAGTGGTAGAGATTCAACCCATATTGACTCATAAGAGACAATTAGAGGAGTTCCTTCATATACATCATGTCCCTAGTGTGATGACCCAAGACTTTGTTATCAAGTTGATGCACCTAGAGGATTTTGAGACATGGGCTACATCAATGACAGTGATATGCATACTGGGAAACCACTCTCTTCATAAAGTATCTGAAGGGTAGATGATTTTCGTCGAGGGGATATTGGTTGAGAGATACTTTGGGGGGGGCTAGATGTTATTGAAGATGTCGAAGCACCAATTCACCTCATGTAGATAGGATTGGGGAGGTAACTATACATTCAAGACGGTCCTCTACACCTTTTTCTTTGAGAGGATTCCCATGCTCCATCCTCAAGTTCACATTAGTGATGGGGGACCATAGGAGCCTCAAATGTGATTTGGGCCACAAATGCTGAGGTGAGGGGGAGGTGGGGGTCTTGGGAATGTGTTCCAAGTGGATTTATTTTCCCACTACGGGCAGCACCCAATAGCCATCAAGGACTATTTGTATGCAAGTATGAATTATTATGGGGACCCTAAGCTACCTTTACAAGTTCAATGATCCTGGGCAGTTGATGGTAAGTAAAGTAACATCAAGTTATGGATATCTTTTAATTATGTAGATTAGAATGTTTCAATATATATGGTACCAATCATATCCTTTATGTAATTTCATATATTGCACCAATGAGGTTGGTTAGTTAGGGAGTGTGGGTGGGGAGAGGTGGTTCTATCGATCTTGGGCCACGAAGTCCCTAAGGGTAGAAGGACTAAAGGGATTATTGGAGGATCTCCAAGGATGATTGGATAGCTTGTTGACCACTTTTTCCTTCTTGGAAAAAATAGCTTATGGGTGAAGTGTCAAAACTCAAACTTTAGAGAACGCCCATTTTAAGAGCTCAAAAAGATGATTACAAATGTGCAAATGGTATGTTAATAGGAGTTCATATGATCCCTTATGAGCCAAAAGAAAAAATAGGGATTTTTCTTTTAAAAGGGCTTTCCCTCCATTTTCCAATTCATTGGTGCACTTGGTGGAGGTTAATATTAGAGAGGAGGAGAAGGCTCTAAATCTTGATGAGCTCATGGTAGACAAACTGACTGTTAGAAATTGGAATAGCAACTTTTACATTGGTGGCCTAACCCTACTTGTAATTTTTGGTGGATTACTTTTGTAGATTAGGTCCCATACAGCCTTGGGAGACCCCTTGGAATTTTTTTTAGGGACAACGAATTAACTAGGGCCAGTATCTACATTGGGACCACAGATACTAGCCCTAGTATCAACGTTCGCCAACATAGGAACACGGGGTGTTTTTTGAAGGGCCAAAGATGACTTTTTTGGCCCAAATTTTCCAAGGAGGTCCCTTTTTTAGGGAGAAAGGTGGTAGGGAATTAGATGATGATAAATATGATAACATGACATGACAAAATGTGGTTTTGTGTAGCCATGACTGAGTTCAAGGTATTCTAGAGGGAAAGGCGGTTTGAGGATATATGAGCACAATTTCAAGGGAACCAAGCAATGAGAGGAGCACTCACTCACTACGGGTTACTCAAGTATGTTGAGACCCCAGTGATGAGATCAAGAGAGGGTCTCCTCTTGAATATAGTACACTACTAGGATGTAAAGGTAGAGGCACTCATGGTGCATACGAAGAAGATTGAGATCAGGCTACAGGATATCTACTTCCTATGAGGGCTCCCTCCATTTGATGTAATGGAATAGACTCAACCAATATTGCCTCATGGGAAATAATTAGATGAGTTCCTTCATAGACATTATGTCCCTAGTGTGAGGGTCCAATAACCCGCTATCTAGTTGATGCACTTACAGTGGTTGGAGACACGAGATATAGCGACAACAGTGATCAACAAACTAAGAAACCACTCTCTTCATAAAGTATCTGGAGGGAAAATGCTTTTCATCGAGGGGGTATTAGTTGAGACCAACTTTGGGTGGGCCTAGATGTTATTGGTAGAACCAAAGAACCAGTTGACCTCCTGTAGATGGGCTTCGGTAGGTAATTGTGCATTCAAGATAGTCCTCCATGCATTTTTTTTTAGAGGATACCCACACTCTATCCTCAAGTCAGCATTCGTGATGGGGGACCAAAAGAGCCTCAGATGTCATGATGGGGACAACTACCGAGGTGAGCGGGAGGTGGGGGGCTTGGAAATGTGTTCCAAGTGGATTTATTTTCCCACTGGGACCAACTCCCAATTGATCTAAAATTGAAGAAGACTTGATAAACTTGAATAATTATTGCAAGTTAAATGTTATGTGTTTAAAGCAACAGGATCAATTTGCAACACATAAATTAAGGATTACTTATGCAAAATACACATAGACAGTAGCATAAACATAGAACATAAACACATGTGCACAGCAATTGATAAAGGAGTTCACCCCTCTTCTGGGCTACATCTCCTGGTCCAGCTTCCAATGGATCATTATTATTAATTGCTCAAAAAGTGCTCAAAAAAATGTCTTACAATGCTCAAATTGACAAACCAACTGCTCCAATGGATTCCCATCGTCCCAAAACCCCTGTCTAGGCTCTTTCGGCACCTCAATCAGTCGAAAAATGAGAAAGATAGGCCTCCTGGAAGTCTCCTTCTCCAAGCTTGTTGTCTCTGGTTCTACAATTCGCACTCTCCTTGAACAAACCTGGCTCACATGCTCTTTTAAGCATAAAAACCCAACACCAGGTGCAACCGTGCCAACGGTGCAAACCGTAGGACGGTTAAGGCGCCTCCAGCCCCCAACCGCCTCAGCACCTGGGCATATGGCCATGTGACCTCGCGCGTTGGCAAATGGTGGTTATACCCGTTATAACCGTGCAACTTCCGATTTGGGGTCACATGTGGTTTCAAACCCGCGCCAACATTTAACACACGGTTATATATATGAAACCACGGGTCGTGGTTTCAAACCCCACACGTACACATTGGTATATGTTATATATATAATACAATACAATTCGCGCCAACGGTCGGGCTATAAAATATCTGTTGGGTCATATGTGAATCAAAACGACCGCGGGTCGGGGCTTAGCCCCGGCCCGACCCCCCACCCGATATACAACACATTAAACATAAATATAATGTTTCTCGTTATGATAACAAGGAACAAACAGTGGTGTAATGGCTAGCGGAGGTTCGCGAAGGCATTACTGTGGGGGGAGGTTTGGGGGTCGAACCCCGCAGACTCCCAATACAATTTTTATACAACCAAATAAACAATAATGAGGGGGACACGTGGCGCCCATGGATTAGGCCACGTGTCCTCATATTACTTGCCACCAACCGGACACATGTCACCACCCGATTCGCCAACAACCAAGCAATAAAAAACTTCCACATCATCACCGTACGACCTGTACGGTCCTACCACGTCACCGTACGGCCTGTACGGACAAGTACAGTCAGCATCCAAAAATTTTGCCTGTTTGACTTGGTGAACAGATCGCGATATCTTCTCCATACGGACTTCGTTTGAGAAAGTAAATATATCGCCGGAATCATGAAGACGAGACGGACGCAATGGAACTGTTTTCGTCGCATTCCGAGCACTTTGAAAATTGAGCAAAATTTGATCCCCTGATCACACCTCCCCATTGGGAATCTTTTGGACCTCCAAAATACTATCTCAGTCTATCTGAATATGAGGGTATAGTTCCCTCACCCTTCCAACCTCAATCCACTTGGCCTTGCTTGGATTCGTCCCTTTAAGACCAACTCGCAAATACTCCACATTTCCTCGCTTCGAAGTTCGCATTCTCCTGTAAAGTATGGTGTCTTCCTGCAGTTCTGTTAGATACTCTAGAGAAAAATCATCTATGGAAGGAATCCGAACATGCTCTCCTTGATCATCAATCAATGGAGGCTCATACAACTTCAAATTCTCAACATTAACAACTGCATACATCTGCATATAAGGAGGCAAATCTAAACGAAAAGCATTGTTACCAATCTTGTCAACAATTTTGAAGGGACCATATCGAATTGGTTTCAACTTTTTACCTTCTCCTCTAAGCCTCTCCTTGCTGATGTAAAGCCACACTTCATCACCAACTTCGAAACTGTGATCAACACAATGCTTCTCATGTCTCGCTTTGTACTTGGCCTGACTCTTTTCCAACTGCTCTTGCACCACCTGATGTATCGACTGAATTTGTTCAATGAACTTCTCTGTCCGATCAATATCATATTGCCCATCAACAAAAATATCTTTCCCAAAGATTAAATCTAAAGGCGACTTGGGCAAATAGCCAAAACATGCCTCAAATGGCGACGTTTGAGTCGAAGAGTGCTTAGCTCGATTGTACGCATGTTGAACGTAGTGTAAATGTTCATCCCAAAGCTTAGGATGCTTGCTGCAATAAGC